>PVKU01004570.1:0-143779 GCA_004027475.1 Anoura caudifer
ATTCCCCCCTCCCCTTCCCCAGTGATAACCCTCCATATGATCTCCATTTCTGTGATTCTGTTCCTAATCTACTTGTTTGCTTAGTTCATTTTTGTTTTTGTTTTTAGGTTCAGTTGTTGATACTTGTGAGTTTGTTGTCATTTTACTATTCATATTTTTTATCTTTTTCTTAGATAAGTCCCTTTAACATTTCATATAATAAGAGCTTGGTGATGATGAGCTCCTTCAACTTGACCTTATCTGGGAACCACTTCATCTGCCCATACATTCTAAATGATAGCTTTGCTGGGTAGAGTAATCTTGGATATAGGTCCTTGCCTTTCATGACTTTGAATATTTCTTTCTAGCCCCTTCTTGCCTGTAAGGTTCCTTTATGGGAACTCCTTTCTGGGTAACTGTCTCCTTTTCTCTTGCTGCTTTTAAGATTCTTCCCTTATCTTTAATCTTAGGTAATGTAATTATGATGTGCCTTGGTGTGTGCTTCCTTGGGTCCAACTTGTTTGGGACTCTCTGAGCTTCCTGGACTTCCTGGAAGTCTATTTCCTTTGCCAGACTGGGGAAGTTCTCCTTTATTATTTGTTCAAATAAGTTTTCCACATTTCTTGCTCTTTCTTCCTTTCCTCCTCTTCGTACCCCTATGATTCTGATGTTGGAATATTTAAGGTTGTCCCAGAGGTTCCTAAGTCTCTCCTCATTGTTTTGAATTCTTTTTTCTATATTCTGTTCTGGTTAAATGTTTATTTCTTCCTTCTGGTGCAAACTGTTGACCTAAGTCACAGTTTCCTTCTCATCACTGTTGGTTCCCTGTACGTTTTCCTTTATTTCACTTTTCTTAGCCTTCACTTTTTCCTCTATTTTGCGACCATATTCAACCAATTCTGTGAGCATCCTGATTACCAGTGTTTTGAACTGTGCATCTGATAGGTTGGCTGTCTCTTTGTCGCTTAGTTGTATATTTGATGGAGCTTTGATCTGTTCTGTCATTTGGGCCATATTTCTTTGTCTTGGCACATCTGTTATATAGTAAGGGGCAGAGCCTTAGATATTTGCCAGGGCTGGGCAACCCATGTCACTGTGTTGTGGTGCTGTATGTGCGGGAGGGGTCTGATGGGGGAATAGTGCCGCTTGTTCGGCTTTTGGTCACTTCCCCCACTTCCCACAGGCAAATTGGGCCCTTCTGGTGCTGATTCCTGGGTGGGTGGGTTTGTGTACATTCTAGGACCCTGTGGATCTTTTCATTGAACTCTCTGTGAGACGGAGAGTTTCTCCTGCTGCCTCAACCCCCACAGGATTTTTCAGTCAGAGATTTTGAGGCTTTATTTCCCCATACTGGAACCCTGAGTTGCGTGGTCTGTCTCACTCCCCAGTTGTTCCTCCCATTTTATCTGCACCCAAATGCGGGACCTCACCTGCTCTGCCAGCTGCTGCCTCACCCAGTCTGCCATCCTCTGCCTTGCCATGCATCTTTTCCACCCCAGCCCTCTGTCTCTGCCCTTCTTCCCTGTCTGGATGAATGTTTCTTCTTTAATTCCTTGGTTGTCAGATTTCCATACAGTCAATTTTCTGTCAGTTCTGGCTTATGGTTTTTTTTTTTTTTAATTGTTGTTGTCCATTTGGTTGTGTGAGGAGCCACAGTGTAATCTAGCTATGCCAACATCTTGGCCAGAAAAATAGAAATTTTTAAAGCAGTGACTTTCAAATGGTATGCTGCAAGAATTATTAAAACATGCAATACCTGACTGGTCAGGGGCCCTGACCTCTTTTCCTTGGATTGTGAAATAAAAAATGACATCAGCCAACACAGTAGCCATCCAATGCGAATGCCCTGTCTTGAACATTAAATATTCAGATCATATAATAGACTTGCATCTTATTGGTCACATTGCATAATAAGGTTGTGTCTGATTGGTTAATTTTTGGTACCAGAAATCCTTATATACACTTAAAAATACCTGTTTTTTTTTTTTTTTTAAGTCACTTTGGAGCAAAACAGGTAGGTAATTATTGTTGTTGTAAATCAATCAAAATTATACCTATTCTTTGTCAGATAGGCAAGAAAATAATATATTTTTTGGCACGCTGCAGAATTTTAGTAGTTTATGTGTGCCACATTATGAAAAAGGTTGAAAATTGTTGCTCTAAAGAATAACCAATAAATTGGTCTCACCCCCTGGGAGAGTCTAGATGACGAAATGAAGATTGCTGTGTGACATGCTTTTGTGGAGTAGTGGTGCTGAGAATTGGAAGCTGAAGTGCCTACCTGAGAGCCTGGCCTGGACCGTTCTGACCAGAGACTCAGCGTGCCGGCCGGGCATCTCAGCCTGAAAGGACTGGTTCGGATGGGCCTGCTTGGAATGCATAAAACCTCTGTTTTCACTTCTTAGGGTCAGACCTGCTGTTGAAGGGGATTGAAGAGCAAAAGGGAAAAGTCTGCTGGGCCTTGGAGGAAGGCAGCATTGCATTAAACCCAGGGAGAAGGTTGAAGATGAGATGTGCCCTTTTAACATTTGTAGTTCCAGTGAGTGAAAGTAGGCAGATCATGATAATAACGAAAAAGATGAAGTTTGATGACCTTTTTAATATTCTCAATAGTGTACAATTCAAATTGGGACTTCGTTCAGTTCACTGAATCCTTCTTTTGTAGATTTGACCAAAAGACTAATAGAAAATGTTGTGTTTTAGATACTTTTCAAGGGGTTGTAATTTGAGGATTCACGAAAGAACCCAATTTATTAGAAGGATTAAATACCAGTATCCCACAGACTTTTCATCAAATCTGATCTGCATTTAGGGGCCTATAAATCTATTCTCCTTTTTGTTGTTGTATAACCCTAAAACCTCAAATTTCTTTTTTCCTCTTTCATAAAAGCCTGGCTTAAAAGAAAAGGCCAAATCAAAGATTTGGTAAAACGCAAACTATTTCACATTTGTAGACAGGCTGTCTTGTCTTCTTGGCTCTGCAGAAATACACTTTGGTGATATAAACAGTCAGTAGGCCACTTAGGGAAGAATTCCAGCAATTCGTCTTTCCCAGCCTTTCACGTAACAGCCACGGGAGATAGCCAGCAACTCCCCACTCTTGTTCAGTTTCCTCAGACAAAAGAAGAGATTGTGCTGGTGCCTGCTAGTACAGAATGCAAAACTTGTTTCTCTTGCCTCTTATCACCACCTCATGAATCAGAGGATGTTGGAGCTGCAGGGACCTTTGGAGCCGCCTGGTCCCAAGCCTAATTTACAGATGGGAAACTGAGGCCCAGGCTGTGCGACTCATCCAAGGCCATGCATATTTAAGGGGTAGAGTTGATCCTCAGTTCTGTTTTGTTGAACTCTAAGGATTTCCTTTGTTTCCCCTTCCTCTGTAACAAGTTATGCACATTCCAGAGAGAAAACATGATCCCCACTGAGTGCATTGGTTGTGAGTCTGTTCCCAAAATAGCGCCAGACTCAACGTGATCACCAGTCACGGATTTCCATGACAAAGCTTGTTCTTGGAAGTTGGGTTCTCATTTAATGAGAGAAACCAAAGGCTGACGACATGTTGAGAATCTGTCTGGCTCTTCTGTTTCCAGCTATTCCAGGGTGACCTGCACCTTACAGACCCACCTGGTACACTGTGACAAGTGGCTCTTCACAGGATCAGTTTTAGTGACAGCTTGGCTGTGTGTAAAGCTGAGTTACTTGGGACAAGGTGCTCACCCTGTCTGAGTCTCTGTTTCCTCATTCAATAATATGGTGTGTGGCATGCCCTCCACACAGTTACTATATTGCATGTGGTAAGGAAACCATAGAATGCAATGGAAATGTGGTGCCCTAAGGAGGGGTCCAGGGAGGAGGTGGGTCTGAAGTGTGCAGCTGGAATGAATACACGACAGTGCTAACTGTCTGGAAGGCTTGTTGGTACTTTTGCCCAAAGACATGAAATGTCCTCTAAATTGTCCCTGCAGTGAAAGGCTTTGTTGAAGGGATGTGCGCTTCCCACGGGAATCTCTTCAAAAGCTTCAGTTGAGAAGGCAGTGTCTCTAATAAGTAAAGTGGCAGGAGAGGCGATTTTGATATCCATTTATTAGAGGTGGGGAGCCATAGCTGCTGAGATTTAGGGAAAGAAGTGGTGAATCACTGAATTGATTGGTGGGTTTTATAAAAGTCACTGTTGTGCCTTAAGCACCTTCTCTGTGTCTAATCCAGCGCTATGAAGTGTGAAAGACACGAAAGTCATGTGGGAGCAGGTCCTCCTTCGGGAGGGGTTTCCCTTCTGATTGGTGGCAGGTGCTAACACGATGATCTGTGATTAGAAAGCCAAACTGCGTTGGAAGGAAAAGCTGCTGTGGGATGTCAGAAGAATAAGAGGCGTGCGGGCCCATGGGGACTCGGTAGTCATTGGTCGAATTGAGCGTGAATGTGGGCTTTGGACTGTTATGAAGAAAAAGATAAGGTGGTGTTTCAGGCAGGGATAAACCATGGGTTGAGCGCAGAATGTGGGGAAGAATGTTAAAAGTTGTTTGGAGCAGAGGGTGGTATTTGGCAGCTGATAGTGACAAAGGTGGACAGTTAAGGCTGGGATAGTTTTTGGAACATTTTGATTGTCAGGCTGAGGATCTAGGATTTAAGGAAACTTATTGGTCTGTGGTCTGTGGTCTGACCAGGGGTCCCTGACCTCTGGGTCACAGACTGGTACCGGTCTGGGCCTTTTAGCTACTGGGCCGCACAGCAGGAGGTGAGCTTGAGTGTAAAGCACTTGAATCATCCTGAAACCACTCTTCCAACCCCAGTCTGTGGAAAAATTGTTTTCCACAAAACCGGTCCCTGGCCCTGGCTGGTGTGGCTCCGTGGATTGAGCATCGGGCTGCAAAACAAAACGTCACCGATTCGATTCCCAGTCAGGGCACATGCCTGGGTTGCAGCTGGCCCCCCAGCAGGGGGCGAACAAGAGGCTACCACATATTGATGTTTCTCTCCTCTTTCTCCCTCTCCCTCTGTCTATAAATAAATAAAATCTTAAAAAAAAACAAAAAACAAAAAACGGTCCCTGGTGCCAAAAACGGTGGGGATTGCTGGTCTGTGGGGTGTGTGCATGTGTGTAAGCATGTGTGCACACGCATACAGCAGTCCTGGGGAGGTGTTTGTGCATGGAGCTACCAGTGCTGCAAGCTGCCTTTGAGAGCTGCTTATTCTCCTGATGACTAATAATGAGAAGAGATGCAGCGCGGTCATTACCCAACGTGTGGCCGCATTGCAGCCTCACCTTCAGAAACTTCCTGTTTCTTGCTGCGCAGGGTGGTGGGAGGACCCTGGCCAGTGGAAGGCAGTGCATGGGGACTAGGGGCAGCCAAGGATGTGAGAGCTATATTTTCTATACAAAACCAGCCCTATATTCAGCGGGCAAAACATTTCAGTCAGCTAGCAGTCAGATGACGGAGGTGAACGTCAGTGGAATGGTAGCTGTGGGCTGGTGGCAGCCCATGGAAAGGTCTAGGGGTGGGGAGCTGACTCTGCTGAATTCGGTGAGGTTTCTCCTAACCCTCTTCATCAGCTTATCCATGTTCTGATTTACAGTCCAGTTCAAAAGCTCAGTGATAAATCAATTCCAACATAATGAGTCCAGGCTTCTGTGCCAGGACTCCAGGAGAACGCTGTTTGGGTGGTTCCCATAAAACAGAGAGGCTGCTTGAACCAGCTGTGCCGGAGGTGTGCCCCTGCCACTCACCCTCAGACAGCAACTGTGATGCAGGGAAAGGCCCCTGGGGCCCTGCTGCTGCAAATGCAGGATGCGCTGCAGGCTCAGGAAGGAGGTGCAGTACCCACAGTTGGCACTGATGGGGACAGTGCAGTGGGTTCCATGCACCACATTATTACTATGGACACTGAGGCTCAGGAAGGGTAAGCACCTTGCCCAGTGACCACTTTAATCCCCCTCCTGGGATCGGTGACTACCTCGTGCTTATTGGAGCTGCAAGATGGGGTATTGTAGGTTCCCTGGTTGTTGGGTGAAAGATCAGAGCTGAATCTCTAAGTTGGTTGTATTTCCCTGGAAGGATGCAGATCACTCATGATGACAATGAGGACAAAACAAATCTAATTACTTAAAAAAAAATTGAGGTATCATTTATATCCCATAAAATCCACTCGTTGGATGTATGCAGCTCAGTGATTTCTGGTAAATTTACAGGCCTGAGTAACCACCACCACCCGGTGTTAGGATGTGTCCGTCACCCGCTGAGCACCCTGCAGAAATCAGTCATCGCTTCCACCCCAGCGCCAGGTAGCCAATGACCTGCCCTGCTGTCTCTGACAGATGCGCCTGCTCTGGACATTGCCAGTAGATGGAAGCCTGCAGTGTGTTTTCTCGTAGGGCTTTCATTTAGCACAATGATTTGGAAACTCATCCATGTTGTAGCATGTGTTTCTATTTCGTTCCTTTTTATTGCTGAGTAATATTCCACTGTGGATGGACCACATCTATTTTTCCATTCATCCATCAGTTAATAAATTGTCCCCAGTTTTTGGCTGTTGTGAATAATGTCGCTATATTGGCTGTCATAACAAAGGGCTAAAAACAAGGTGATTTTATTTATTTTTTAATTTTAATTTTTCAAGTATAGTTTACTTTCAGTATTATTTTTATTAAATTTATTGGGGTGGCATTGGCTAATAGGATGATACAGGTTTCAAGTGCACATTTCTATGACATATGACCTATATAATGTATTGTGTACTCACCACCCAAAGTCAAATCAACTGTCGCCATGTATTTGGCCCCCTTTACCTTCTACTATCCCCCACCCCCTTCCTTCTGGTAACCACCATACTGTTGTCTGTGTCTATGAGTTTCAGTTTTATATTCCACATATGAGCAAAATCATATGGTTCTTAGCTTTTCTGTCTGACTTATTTCACTTAGCATAATATTCTCAAGGTCCATCCATGTTGTTGCAAATTTCATCTATTCTTAAGGCTGAGTAGTGTTACATAGAGTATATGTACCACATCTTCTTTACCCAGTTCTCTATCAAAGGACACTTGGGTTGTCTCCATGTCTTGGCCCCCATAAATAATGCCACAATGAACATAGGGGTGCATGCATCTTTGTGAATAAATGTTTTTGAGTTGTTCAGATAGATACCCAAAAGAGGATTGATTGCTGGATCATAGGGTAACTCTATTCTTAATTTTTTGAGAAACTACCATATTATTTTCCATAGTGGCTGTACCTGTCTACCTTCCCACCAGCAGTGAATGAGGGTTCCCTTTTCTCCACATCCTCTCCAACACTTGTTATTACTAGTCTTGTTGATAAGAGCCATTCTAACAGGTGTGAGGTGGTATCTCATCGTAGTTTTGACTTCCATTTCCCTGAGAGTTAGCCATGCTGAGCATCCTTTCGTGTATCTGTTGGTCATATGTATGTCTTCTTGGGAGAGGTGTCTGCTCAGGTCCTCTGCCCATTTGTTATTTGGATTGTTTGTTTGGTGTTGAGTTATATTAGTTCTTTATATATTTTGGATATTAACCCTTTGTTGGGGCTGTTGTTTGCAAATGTCATCTCCCATTCGGTTGGCTGCCTTTTTGTTTTGTTGTCAGTTTCTTTTGCTGCGAGAGCTTTTTAGTTTGATATAGTCCCATTCATTTATTTTCACCTTTATTTCCCTTGCCTTTGGGGTCAAATTCTTAAAATGTTCTCTACGACCAAAGCCCATAAGTTTAGTACCTATGTTTTCTTCTTGTAATTTACATTCAAATCTTATATTTAGGTCTTTGATCCATTTTGAGTTAATTTTCATACTTGGAGGAAAACTGTAATATAGTTTCATTCTTTTGCATGTGGCTTTCCAGTTTTCACAGCATCATTTATTGAAGAGGCTTTCTTTTCTCCATTGTGTGTTTTTGGCTTGTTTGTCAAAACTTATTTGCCCACATGCTTGTGGTTTATTTCTGGGCTCTCAGTTCTGTTCCATAGGTCTGTGTGTCTGTTTTTTGTCAGTAATATGCTGTTTTGATATTGTAGCTCTGTTGTATAATTTGAAGTCAGGTTGTGTGATACCTCCAGCTTTGTTCTTTTTTCTCAGGATTGCCTTGGCCATTCAGGGTCCTTTGTGGTTCCATACAAATATGATGATGTTTTATTCTACTTCTTTTTGAAAAATGCCATTAGGATTTTGATAACTGCATTAAATCTGTATATTACTTTCGATAAAATGGCCATTTTTATTATGGTGATTCTTCCAGTCCATGTACACAGAGTATATTTCCATTGCATTGTGTCTTTTTCCATCTCTTTTAATAATGCTCTGTAGCATTATTAAATCTAGCAAGTCAAATACAACATGTTAACAAAATAATTAATCATGATCACGTGGGGTTCATTCCAGGGGCACAAGGATGGTTCAACATACCTGAAGGGTCAGTGTAATACACCAATTAACAAAACAAAGGATAATATCACATGATCTTATCAATACATGCAGAATAAGCGTTCAATAAAATACAACATCCATTTATGATTAAAACACTCCATGTAATGGGTATAGGAGGGAAGTGCCTCAGCATAATAAAGGCCGTATGACAGACCCCAGCCAACACCACACTCAGTGGTGCATAATTGAGAGCTTTCCCTCCGAAATCAGGAACAGGACAGGGATGCCCACTCACCACCACTCATTCGACACAGTTCTGGAAGTCCCAGCCACAGCAGTCAGGCAAGAGAAAGGAATAAAAGGCATCCAGATTGGGAAGGAAGAAGTAAAAGTGTCAACTTTTTATAAATGACATGATTCTGTACATGGAGAACCCTAACGACAGTTATTTTGAGTTGGTTTCAGGGGTACAGCATAGTGGTTAGACAGCCGCATGGGTGGCTTTAAAACAGTAGAAATGTGTTGTCTCAGTTCTGGAGGCCAGAAGCCTGAAATCAAGCTGGCGGGCTGCGCTGCTTCTGCAGGTTCATTCTTTGCTCCTCCAGCTGCTGGTTGTCCTAGGCCTTGACTGAGGTCATGTGGCTTCTCTCTCTGCCTCGGTTTTCACAGCGCCTTCTCTCTGTGCCTCTGGGAACTCCTGTCTCGCTCTTACTGGGCTGCAGGTGATAGTACTCAGGGCCCACGTTGTTAATCTAGGTTAAGGACCTCCTCTCAAGGTCCTTAACCTGTTCGGTTGTTCGGTCACACCAGGTAACATGCACTGGTTCAGAAATGTGGTGGGTTGTCTTTGAGGGGCTGTTTTTCTGCCCAGCACAACGGCTGTGAGTATTCATGTGAAGTTTTTGCGTAGGCATGTTTTCATCTCTCTTGTAGGTGACTGGGAGTGGAATTGCTGGGTCATATTGTAAATTTATGTTTTAACTTTTTAAGAAACTGCCAAACTGTTTTCTGAAGAAGCTTGTCATTTTACTATTCTACCAGCAGTGCATGAGGGTTTCAGTTTCTCTACGTTCTTGCCGGTTGTCAGCCTTTCAGCCGCTGCAGCGAGTGTGAAGTGGTAGTGCGTTGTGGTTTTGATGCCCCTGATGACCAGTGCTGTGGAGCAGCTCTTGATGAGTTCACTAGCCGTCATCTGTGATCCTTGGTCAGATGTCCCTTCAGAGCTTTACTCATCGGAAAATTGGGTTGTCTTTTCTCTCTGAGTTCTGAGAGTTGGTCTGCTGTGTTCATTGTCTGGCCTGGTCATTGCTGGTCCTAAGGACCATGGTGATTAAGTCACCATGATCAGAAAGTACTGGGCAACCCGGTTCCCCAGGGTGCCCAGAACAAGGTGGCCATCCCCACGCTGCACTGTGTCAGTCTGTCGTTGGCGGGTGTATGGGATTCACACGTGGCCCTTGGGCTGCCAGCCACTGTCGGGGAGGCTGGGAAATGGCGTACCTTCTGCCCGCGAGATCATAGCTCCGTGGCAATGCAGGCTGGTTGTCATCTGACGAACAAGGGACTGCCAGCAAAGCCCCACAATATATTCTCATCGTAGCCTTTTTTCCTTTCATAACTCTTATAATAGTTTTAATTAAGTAGTTATTTCTGTAATAATATGTTTGATATCTTTTTTCCCCTAGAACACAATAAAAATCCCTGGTTCAGGGACCATGCCTGTGTGTTCTGTTGCCCTCTCGCTGGCCTCTAGCATGACATGCCCCCACAGCGGGCCAGCAGCCAGGACTTGCAGGTGGTGGGTCTCAGTAGAACACCAGGAATGGGGGTCTGGGTGTGTTCTATGCTTTTCAGTGGGCGACTCACGTGAAATCATGAAGCAGAGGGTAATTAGTTGATTAAGTAGCTCATTAACCACAGAACATGTTGCTGAGTGGCTAGTATTTTTCACTGCCACTGATGCCATTTTCCTCTTCTCATTCCTAGCGATCTATAACTACAATGCCTCTCAAGATGTGGAGCTTTCCCTGCAGATCGGAGACACGGTTCACATCCTGGAGATGTATGAGGGTGAGTCCGGACAGCCTTCTACCCGGCATGGCGCCGGGGGCGATGGGTGGCAGTAACTTATTAAGAAGGCACTTGGAGCAAATGTCAACATGCTTCACTTCCTGAGGGGTGTGTGTGAAAATCCAGAAGTCCTCAGGTGATGTGATTTCACATGGAGGGCGATTTCTAAACAGCCAGCTGAGTACAAGAGTACAAATATGCTCAGTCACCAGAAGCAAAGTGTGTGACTGTGTCGGGCTCAAGCACTGGTGGCAGAAGGACCAGACTCAAGGCCAGCTTGGGACACACAGGCGGGGTGCTGGGCTGGTGGGGGCTCCAGAAAACAATGCTGCTTAATTGGCTCTTTCTGCTCAGCACTAAATGTGGCCAGCCTGGGGAGAAATGCAGGGGAGACCCCTGGGATTGCTGAGCTTCTGGCAGAGAATTAGGTGAGCAGTGCAGCCAGTCCAGAAAGCCTGCTAGAATTATTTACTGCAATGAGGTCGGGCAAGGAGGTGGTTCTGGTTAACAGTGAGTAAGCTGTAGGGTAGCTCTCAGGACTCCCAGTTTGTCCAAAAGCACAGATGATGTCTGTACCCACCCACCCTAGACTTCTAGCTCCAACTCAAGCTCTCCAGATCCTGGCAGAACTCCTGTATCCCCATGTCTAACCCAACCCCATAGAGCACAGGAAACATGTATCCAGGCCACTTGAGGATCAAAGCAAAGAATCATGTTTAGGACCCACTGATTCTCTGAACATTGGGGTGGGAACGGGTGGGCAGTTGGGCAGATTGCTCTCATGGGGTGAGCCTTGCTGGAGCAGGAGCTCTGGGTTTGCAGGGTCCAGCCCTGTGTGTGTGCATGTCATCCAGAATCCACACGCAGCTCCCTGGGACAGTACAGGAAGAGGTGAGACCCAAGGAAGCAGGACTTGGCCGTAAGGACCTGTCACCAGCCTGGTGGCACAGCGGACTCTGCTGTCACTGCCCCTGCCTTCAGCTAGGCAGGGGGCTGGGGCTCTGCGTTGCACTTCTCCTTTCCCATGACTCCCGGGGGTCTGCAGCTCCCAGGGGTAGGGAGAGGGGTGGGAGGCCTGCGTGGTCTTTTCCTGCTCCGTTCTCTCCTCCTTCCATCCTCACCATCCCTGGTGCAGCCAAACATCGATTCCATGGCGTCCCTGAAGACACTAAGGACAGTCTGTTTATCTTCTCCGGACCCCTTTGCATAATGAAACCATACTCCTCTCAAACCTCACACTAGGTCCCCTACCTCAGCGTCAGGGGCCAGATTAATCCATTCTGTGTCCTACTTTCTGTGAACACACATTTTTCCATGGTACAGGTAAAAGGCATATTTTATTGTGTGTTTTTTTTAACTCTTCCTGTAGGCTCGAAAAGAATGTATATTTTAGGATCATTGAGTGCCAGGTTCTAGAGATGACAATTAGATTCTGATATCTCTGTCATATTTTTTTCTAATTTGCTGTGTGCTGACTCTTTCTGTTGTTTCTGGTCCTGGGAGAACTGTGTTAAGCCCTCCACTGTGACGGCAGTGGGTGTGCCAGTTCACAGTGACACAGGGTTTCTCCTTCGCGTGTCCTGAGACCTGTTTGTGGGTTTGTTGTTACATGAAACAGTTCCAGCTTTTCATATCTGTTGGTCGAGCCTTTTTCATTACCATTGTCCATAGCAGTCCTTGCTTCCTGAGTCTGTTTTGCCTGAATCACAGCCAGCTCATCCGCAGTCCCAGGGCTATTTGTGCTCCAGGGCCGGTGAAGCCACCAGCTGAGCCGCTTGATCACTCCACAGACACTCCAAGAAAAATGCAGCCCTAAATTCTGGCCTCATTTTTTAAAAATTGTTCTTAAAATATTTATTTTTATTTCTTTTACTTTAGAAAGAGGGAAAAGGAGAGAGAAAGAGGGGGAGAGAAACATCCATCAATTGTCTCTTGTACACGCTCTGACTGGGGACCTGACCCGCAGCCCAGGCATGTGCCTTATGATCGAACTGGCGACCTTTCGTTCTGCAGGATACTGCCCAACCCACTGAGCCACACCAGCCAGGGCCTGGCCTTATCTTTCTGAGTTTTGGTTTTTTTCAGGTCTCGACATGGTAATTGTTCACTTTGTCACATTAGCTCTTCAGAGAGAGGGAGAGAGAGTGAGTTAGCTTTTCTAATTGTCCTGCTGAGTGGGAGGAAAGAGTGGAGAGATGATCTGAAGTAAAGCAGATGGTGTCTTTGGAATACATTTTCTAAATTCTATTTTCATTTTTATGTGACCCTAACATATTTTTTGAAATAGCTAAAGGAAGCACTTTGTCCTCATAAGATTCATATTCATGGTAATTTTAAGTGTGTATACTATTTCTACTTTACCAAGTAGCTTCCTAATTGACCATGAACATCCCTCTAAAGGCAGCAGTCTTGCAGACAAGCGAGGTGCTCCCTGAGCTTGGCCGGCCATGAGTATGAACACAAGGCGCACAACACACACCCATTTCACATATGTTCCGGAGCTTGAGTTCAGAAGCCACAGTGCTCCTTGTGTATTGCAACTCGCACAGTGGTGTGCCTGCTCTAAGTGCTGGCCCACTGATGCGCAACGTAAACAAATGGTGACATTATCAGTGCTGCATTGTTTTAGAGCGAGAGGAAAGGAGGAGGGAGGGGAGAAGGAAGCATCAATGTGAGAGAGAAACATTGATCGGTTGCCTTCCGTACATTACATGCCCAGACAAGGGACCAAACCTGCATGTAGGTATGTGCTATGACCAGGGATCAAACCTGTAACCTTTCAGTTTATGAGATGACACTCCAACCAGCTGAGCCACCTGGCCAGGGCTCAGTGCTACATCTTTATTATGATGATCCAGGCACTGTCTGCTGACCACAGGAAACTGTTTTTTCTTGTTAATTGCTGCCACAAAATATTTACCACACCAGCCCTAGGACTCTGTCATCTCAAAGGACACCAGCACCTGTTCTGTAAAATCGGACATGTGTCAAGGTGTGACCAGGCAGGTTTAGAATGTGAGCTTCCCGTGTTCATGCATCATGCAGAGGCATGTAGGCTTTACAGAGATTATTATTTGGATTAATTTTTAAAATAGTATTTATTTTGCTGGATGAAGTTTTTTGCTAGTGCTCTCCTTGCCCCATGCAGTGATAGGTTCTTATATCTGCTAAGTACTCTGAGTTCTTGGCTGGGTTCTGAAATTCCTTTATTTCAGGCAGTTCAGGACTAAGTGAGGACAGGAGTGCTTTGCAAACATGAAACATGATGGAAATGCTGAGTAATAACTCGTGTTCTCTCCTCCCCCATCTCCTCTTCCCTGTACAAAAATAAACAGTGCAGGCACCCACAGGACCGCCTCCGGATGGAACTAAGGGCAGTGCTGGCCCTGGTTCACAGCCCCGGGGGTGTTGTGTCTTCAGCTTCCTGTCAGGTCTGACTCCTGGGGCTCCCCCCACACACTCTGCCCCACCTCGCCTTTGAGGTATTTGCATACCAGACTTGTGTGTGCTTTTTCTGTGTGGATATGAGTCCACCCTTCTGGAACCCAGACATGAAAAATTCTTTTCTGCCCACAACCCACAACAGAATAGCACCCAGAACTCTCCTTTTGCACTTTCCTGCCCTGTGGTTGAATGTTTAAATGTGAAAGTGGCAGCTCCTTGAAGGCAAAGCCTGCCCCGCCCTTACTTTCGGTCCCCGCTGGCTTAGCTCCTTGCTTGCAAGTAGGTGCTCAGCCAAAGTCTGTTGAATGACTGAAGCTATAAAACAGGAGCCAGGGGCAAGCTAGAGCCGGGGGAGCTGGTGTGGAGAGTCAGGGGTGGGGTTCGGCCCACAGAGCCTGGATATCCCTGCACAGGCTGGGCTCCACTTCTCCTTCCCAGAGGGAGACAGTGGCTGCAGCCTTTCCCTGTTCTCTGCACACTGCAGAAGGATTTTCTTGTTGTACGAGCTTTTTGTTTTTTTCAGTTGAGGTAGTTATTGATAAAGCAAACCATTCAGAGAGTTGGGCAGCCATTATCACTGTCTATTTTCAGAGCGTTTTCATAATCCATAAAGAAACCCTGCACCCATTAGTGGTCACTACACCCCTACTCCTGGCAACCACTGGCCTCATTTCTTTCCCCATAGAGCTGCCTACTCAAGGCATTTCATGTGAATGGAGTCATATATAATTTGTGGTCCCTTGGTACTGACTTCCTCTCCTTAGCATAATATTTTTTTAAAGATTTTATTTATTTATTCTTAGAGAGAGGGCAAGGAAGGGAGAAAGAGCAGGAGAGAAACATCGATGGGTAACAGAAACATAGATTGGTTGCCTCTCGAACGCCCTAAACCGAGACCTGGCTAGCAACTCAGGTATGTGCCCTAACTGGGAATTGAACCGGGGACTTTTTGGTTTAGAGGCTGGTGCTCAAACCACTGAGTGCCCCCAGCCAGGGTGTTTAGCATAATATTTTTGAAATTCATGCATATTAGACCATGCATCAGTACTAAGTATCTTTTTATTGCCGAATAATATTCAGTGTATGCCTGCATCATTTTGTTTATCTGTCCATCAGCTGATGGACATTTGGGTTTCCAGTTTTTAGCTGTTATAAATACTGCTGCTGTAGACCCTTGTGTACACATTTTTCTGTGGGTGTGTGTTTTCATTTCTCTTGGGCATATGCCTAGGAGCGGAATTGCTGGGTCATACGGTAACTCTATGTTTGACCTTTGGGGGAACTGCCAGAATGCTTGAGCTTTGGCACCAAAACAGGAGACCATAGCCCAAATGAGAGAGCTATCACTCATCCCTTGTCACCGTTTCTTTCTGTGACTTTTCTCCCTGAACTTCATTTGTTACTAAAAATGAGAGAAGGGAGTAGAATTGATTGAGAAGCTATATACTGTTCACCTTTTACAGGCCCTGGAGAATTATTTGCCTTCAGAGACTTTTCCAGGGAACTAAACTCCTCTGGGACAGAAGCAAGGGTCCTCGCCTTTGCCGTTGGCACTGTCTACCTGTAGTCTTTGCTTCTTTCACCAGACGAGGGGTTGGGCAGCCAGACAGCTGTTCTCCATCTTGAGCATCTTGTACAAGGCTGCTGCCTAGAGACCTCAGTGTGCTCATTTATCACTCAGCAATATCGCTGAGCCAGTCTTATGTCCTTGTGATGGGCCAGTGATTCATATGCACTGGTTAACTCAGTCTCAGTGCCGTAAACCGTGCACACGTGCAGGAGAGAGGGCTGATGTTAACAGTGGCCTCTGGGGGTAAACATGACTGGCCCCTGCTGGAAATAACAAAATGAGATAATGTCTCAAAGGCAGTCCAAGCTCTACAAAGGCAGGCACAGCATAACGTTTTGTATTATTTCAAAGGATAGCACAAATGATTGGATTGGAACCAGAGGAAACAGGCAATCCGAACAGTTGGAAGAAATAAAAAGAAGCATTTGTGTATATATAGGAGATCCCTAATGTACGCAAATTATTTTTCCTGTGTGGACTGAGATCAGTTTTAAAATGCACCTTAGCCAGGAAACCCACTCCCTTAGAAAAATAGGCAAAGGAGCAAAAATGGCCTATGACTTGAGCTGAATGTGTTTGACTTGCATCTTTGTCAACCAGGCTTTTTAGAGTGAGTTTGGAGGGCAGTGTTGTGACAGATAGTTCAAGTTATATCGAATTTTGCCTCCATGGGTGACAAAACTTTATAACAGAGACAAAAAAAAAAAAAAAAAAAAGTGCATTTAAAAAAAAAAAAGATTTTTTTCAAGCAGAGGCTTCATGAGCATCTTTCTGAGATGTGATAACCAGACCTCTACATTGGGCTGCATGATAGAAAACAGACACAAACTCATAGGTACAGAGATACAATAAGGTCTTATCAAACCCTTTGAGAACATCTGATTCAAGATGCTGGATTGGCACATCTGACCACCGTGGGCGATAATTAGTCAATCTGGCAGCCTCCACATCCTTTACTGTTCCTATTTTCTACTCATTTCCTTCTCCTTTTGGTCACCATGGCCTTTGGTCATAAGGTGAGTGAGGGACAAAGAAAATGAAAATTGGTTTTTAAAAATCAGTTCCTAATGGCACCTATAAACATTTGTGTTACAAGCTGAAAAAAGGCATTTGATGCAATTGTCACTTTCATTGACTTTTGTTACACCACGGGTCAAGATCATTGAAAGCTGGTTGTAATTCAGCATCTGCAGTCTCCCGTGTTCTAGTTATAAAAACAGCCCCTTCCACAAACACAAATGGCAGTGAGCCCAGCAGCTTGAATTTTGGGACAAGGACTGCATGCAAACCTTTTGTCACTGGCCCGGAGAACAGATCAGGCCAGGTGGTATTTGTTGAATATGCTGGTCACTTCCCACATCTGTTCGACCTTCACCTTAAGTGCAGCATGTCAGTGACCACTGCTGGGGACATGTGTTACTGAGATGTGTTTTTTCAGAAGATGTGTGTGGCCGTGGGAGTGTTTTCACAAGAAAAGCTAATTAAAAAGTAGTGTCTGTGGAAAGTCATCTCATTTAATTTTATAAAAAGAGAAGGCATTCTGTTTTTCCTTTTGAGATACATTTTTTTTTAGATTCTATTTATTTTTAGAGAGAGGAGAAGGGAGCGAGAAAGAAAGGGAGAGAAACATCAATGTGTGGTTGCCTCTCATGTGGCCCCTACTGGGGACCTGGCCCACAACCCAAGCATGTGCCCTGACTGGGAATTGAACCAGCTACCCTTTGGTTCACAACCCTGCGCTCAATCCACTGTGCTACACCAGCTGGGACTTGAGATAGGTTTGAACATACTTATAAAATCCTGTCCTCAAAATTTACAGTATGCACCTATAGGCACATATGGGATCTTCTAGGATAGAGCTGAGAACCATTTTTGGAGCAGTGCCTTCACTCAGTGACTTTGCCATGAATTGGTCCCTTGGACTTGGCCCCTTTGGGCACCTCCCTGTACATCTATGGAGGCAAGCTCAGCCCAGTGGTTTATGGAGGTGTTTGAGATGTTCTGCAGGAATGTTCTCTTGAGCTTATAGTGTTCAGACATTTTAGTGTCCAAGGGATCTTAGTGGGACCAAAGGGTTGGAAGGGAGCACATTGATAGGCAGACTCCTTGCACCCTGTGAATATCTGTGCCCCCTTCTGTTGTGCTCACCCCTGGGTGCTGGGTCCTCCACATCATTTGGTGTCTTATCCCCATTGTAACACAGCCCATCAAATCATTGTGGGATGGGGTGAGACTAAGTTAAGGATTAATGTAAGGAGAAAGTTCTAGAGGGAAGTTCAAAATCGATTGAGGGCAAATCTGAATAAGATACTTCAGCTCTGGCTTACACCTGGAGAGAGAAGACTTAGTAGGTGCATGCCAGTGCTTTGCTCATGGTGATATGTCACTTAAGCTCCTTAAAAGCATACAAGGGTGCTTATACATCACAGATATTAACTCTGCTAGAGTGCCTCCATTTTTTCAACTCACGGAGGCTGATCTTTGGAAAGAAAGTACCAGAGGAACAGAAAATGCTGCTAGAAGAGCTGGGCCACCAGGGTGTCTGTCTCGTGAGTACATGAGCACTTCAATCCTTTCCTCACCTCCCCTCCACATGTAACTCAGCCTACAGAGAGGTATAGACAAGGCAGGGTAGGAGAGAGTCCTGTTAAAGGAGGAGGTTGAGTGTAACCCTTGTTTTCTGTGCACTGTCCCCGAAGGTTGACCTCTGAACAAGAATATTAAATGTGTGTGCGTTTAATTTGGACAGTAGGAACGGAAGGTTTCAAACAACCGTCCCCTTTTCAATGGCAGGAACAATTAACATTAAGTTCCTAGCCTTCAGTTCTTGTGTTAGTTTTCACCTGTGCAGATTTAAGACTCTGATGGTGTCATTGGAATTGAGGGAATGCAAAGGTGTGGGGGATTGTTTTTGATTAAGCACACTGGCTTGTTCATTGCCCACTGAGTGTCAGATCAGGCCTTAGAACCACCTGTGTGCTAACATGTGCATCTCCCTGGCTGCATTCTGTCCCTGCTTGGTGCCTGGGTTATTCAGTGCCCTGACTGGGCTATTTCAGTTATTCCAGCCACTGTCACATGGATTTTCTATCACCCAAGTTTGTTCTCCTTTTTTCCCCCTTTAGTTCTCTTTTCCATTGTTGCCCTTTGTGTCATTTTCTTGGGTCATGAAACTTACTCTGTTGGAAAATAAAAGTACGTCTTATCAGGTGCAGTGGCGTTGGCATGAAGCTTGCCGTAGCATGGTATGCTGGGTGCTTAACGTGGCCTCAGCTTTGCTGATCATCAGTCATTTAGAATAATGCAGAGAGTCACTGCTCCTTCTTCCAGGGGGCACAGGCACATTCCTCAGGAGACAGGCAAAAGAGAACTCCAAATAGAGTCCCCTGCTGTTGATGCAGAGATCCAGGTGATGGCCCTGGAGGAAGACCTGGTGCCTGTTTATGTCACTGGGCACCTTTGTTTCCAGATTCGTCTCGTATTTTCCACTCCTGTGTGATGCAGGGAGCCAACAATTCTCCTGTACTCAGCCTCAGCTCTTAGAATGCTGGGGGTCAGAGTTACTAGTGCTTGTTACAGATGTGAAAACCAGGTGAAGAAACTCGAAGGCATTCATGTAGTGATTAAATGGAGAGCGTGACTCCCACCAGGCTCCCGTGGAATCCAAGTGGAGCATACTTTCCCCATGGTGAAGCTTTGAAGGAAGCACATTTCAGTTTTGGACACAGCGTACAGTTTTCCAAAGGGGTGAGGTCCTTTTGCCTTTTAAATAGCTGTCAGACAAGTCTGCCCCCACCACAGATTTGTCTCTGCAAGGGTGAGCTCTTGCACACAAGTGGGGCCCTCTGAGGGCAGGGTATGCTAGGGCCCACTTTACCCCCAGGTGCCTCACCTGCCCTCCACACACACCTGCCTCCCTACCTGTGTGAAGCAGCTGACTTTGTCTGAGCAGGTAGGCATGTCTGCTCCAGAGGAGCATAGCAGAATCATGCTCCCACCCAGAGATCCTGTCCCCTCCCCTCCCCCACCCACTCCAGTAGGAGCTACTGAGTAGTGGGCTGCTGTTACCAAGAGTCTGTCCAGTCCCTTTATGTGTAGCAGGAGGTTGGGGAGGACAAAGTAAGCAGGGAGGTCCCTGGTGAGGTCTCTGGCTTCCCCAACCTGAAGCAGTCCCTTCCCACCCTGAGTGTCTGTAACGGCTGTACAGTGTGTCCCCATCCTATCTCCCACCTGTGTTAGGAAAGGGGGCACATGAGCCAAGCCCACTTCTTCAGCCCGGACACTCGCTGCAGGCCCCATGTGCTCGTCTCTGCACTCTTGCTTCTCCTCTGGCCAGTGTCACCACAACGGGCTTCCTCTCAGCTCCTGCCACTGCTGACTTTGTCGTGTCCCTGAGAGCGTGTCCTTACCCCTACCTGTCTGGGGCCTCAAGGTGGGGCCTGGTGGTTCTTGTTCAGAGTCCTAAAATAAAGGTTCACCTTTTCGTGTTGAGGGTGCATTCCACTGAGGAATGCGAAGCATGTTTCTAAGTGACCCAGGCCGAAGGGGCCTTTGGAACAGTGCTGGCTGTCACTTCACCTGACTTGTCCTCTGGGCTAAGGTACACCTCTGTCTAGTGTATTTCCATATGATGAGTTTCCTTACGGGGACCTCCATTCCCCCTTCAGAAATAAAGGCAGCTTTTACCTTGCTCTGCTAACCTCCAGCTCCTGCTTGGGAAGTGTAGGGGCTTGTGAAAAGAGCAGCCTGCACAGAAATTGACACTCGACCCGTGTCTCTCCGTTCCACTGGCAATTAGATGGTAAGTTCTTTGAGATCAGGGTTTGGGGATTACATTTTCAAACTCCTTGAGGCCCCATAGGGTCTAGCATAGTTCCTTGGAAAAGTGTCCTCCTTAAATCTGGTGTGCTTGACTCATTGGTTCCTCACTCACAAACCTGCCCGCCTTCCTCATCCATGCAAGTTGGTGCTGACGATAACAAAGCCTGCAGAAGAGTGAGCTGCAGCAGAACCATTAAAACTATGTGCTGTTTCGTTTCAGCTTCCTGAAACTTGGGGGGTAAGGTAGAAAAAGGGATTGCAGAAGACAGAAATTAGAGTCAGTAGCAAGAAGGACTAACTTTTTGGGGGGGCTCAATTAGAGGGGCTTGGGCCCCCAGAATTAATTTTTTTAAAAGCAGGATTACTTTGCTTTAAAAGAGGAAAAAAAAAAAGCTACAAGCAGAAAATATAAAGGGAATCAGCCGAGAGTGATGATGTTGACTGGAAGAGAGGAAACGTGTTTCCTTGTCCCTGAGCTTCCAGGTGTCTGTGAAGTTATAGACAGATGCCCTGGTTTTGTGGTGGACATTTGGATGTGTCCTCTTCCCATTCTGTGCATGGCAATTGGATCTCCCCCTCCCCTACCCACCTGGACCAGGTCCCTCTGCCGGTCTGGGGTCTCCAACATCTCCATCAATGCAGGCCACCAGGAGGGACCTTGGCATTGTGGCTGTGGAGTTCGATATTATGAGGTAATGAGGTGGGAAGAAACTAGAATGTTTTTGTGGAAGGCAGTTTAAGAGATGAAAGCCTTCATTTCTTTAATGGCTGGAGAAAAGGAGGCCTACAGAGCGGGTCTGTGGAGACCCAGGCCTTTAGATTCAGGTGCGTCCTCCCAAGGAGCAGCATCTCCTCTGTTCTGGACATTTTGGCCTCGTAGGTGGGTATGCAGACCCAGTCCCACTCTGCCCGCTGGGCCTGGGGTCCCAGGGAGAGAGAAGGGTGCCCGCCCTTGTAGTTGCATTGTGCCTTCTGGTTGGGGATTCTGCTGCATGTTTCTTGTATCCGCCTGTTCTCCGCCTGTTCTGTCCATGGCCACCAGCTCAGGGTGACCTCTTCCTCATTAATACGTTCATTAAAAGCTTATTTATTGAGTGCCTACTATGTGCCAGGTACCGCAAAAACACGGCTCTTTCTCATTTGTCCAAGAAATAAAGTCAAAGATGGAAACCACATACATCTGTTTCTTTCCCACTTTCTTGGTACGCTGGTACCTGTGTGTTTTCTGTTGGTGGGATTCCACACTTCCCTCCCTGGAGAGGCATCATGAGTATCCCGTCCCTGTCCCTGCCCCTTGCAACATGGGGAGGGGAGTGGTGGGGGACAGGAGGCCAGCATGAGCACCCCCAGCTTCCATAGTCAGTTCCTTGTCTATATTTCCTCTTTTTAAAGTAAGGGTGTTAAATTTCAACAAACTCTGAGTTCCTTTGGAGCTTAGACTTCCAACATCTGCCTGTTCTCAAAGGCATCGGACTCAGCTGAGAGCACTAACCAGGAGGACTAATTTGTCCTGCAAAAATGTACAAAATAAGAGGATCATCTTTTACCCTCTTTGCCTTGAGTTTCTTTTCAAAGCCCCACGAGCCGCCCAGTGCCTTTGGGAGGTGGGCCTCCTGAAGGCAGAGGCTCTGGAAGGCTTCAGTGTGCTGCCCGCCCTCTGCACATAGCCAGCGTCTGAGCCCTGCCTTTGTCCTGCGGGCCAATCCTGTTCACCGCTTTCCCCAGAGGGACCTCAGGAAGGGCTTCAAGGTTGGAGCGACAGTCACTGGGGACTGGAGGGTAGGCTGTGGCCATGGAAACCTGACAGGCTTACCTGTCCCTAGGGGATGAAACCTTTGACCTTGGCCTAATTAACTGCTTTCGCAGCCAACTACCTAAACAGCAGGATTTAGCACCTGCTCCTCCCTGCCCCTTCCCCACACCCTCTGCCCTCCGTTTTGGGTACCTGTAAACAGTACTCTCTACCCACTCCTTGTCTTTAATGCCTGGGAGCCCAAAAATAATTTATGGTTGCGCAGTAATGTGAATGCATCATGCCACTGAACTGCACAGTTAAAATGGTTAACATTTGTCATGTATTTTCACCACAATAAAAAACTATCAATTGGGGAGAAGAGGAAACCAATTTACGCTAGAACTGCAAACTGAGGAGGGATTTTTACCAAACACTCCATGACTTCCACATCTAAATGATGCTTTTGTGGTTCAAAACATCATCAGAGGCTCCTCAGTAATTGCCTTATCAGTCTTTAGTGTGTTCATAATTCTCTCTTTGTGTGAGGCTATTTCCAAGCATTACCGTTAAAAGCCCTTTTGTATTCAATTGTTTACAGATCCATTTCCCCTTGCCTTGAGGACAGTGTCTGGCACACTGGTGTTCAGTGAGTGTTTTTATGGGTGATGAACAAATGACCGTGTTAGTGATGTAAAGCCTCAGCCCCAGGTTCCTGCTCAGGGAGAGTTTTCTTGCAGGCTTTCAAAAGTCCTCCATCCCACTTGTCACCCTGTCCCACATTACCCTTTCATGTCTTCATAATGTTGATCCCTGTGTGAAACTGCTTTGTTTCTTTGCTCTTGTGCTAACATGGGTCTCTGATATTCTCCCCATTGTAAAATAGGACATAGAAGGATGGAGATGTTGTATGTCGTGTTCTCCTGGCATCTCTTCTGTTGAGTGAGTGAGTGAGTCTCCAGATTGTGTCTAAACTTTTGAAAAACAGCAGCACTCCTCAGAATCAACTTGGGAGCGCACAGTGATTAAGACGAATAGCGTCTTTGGGGAAGCACAGTAATGAAGAAATGGCTCTTTGCTTTTCACACCTGACTCCACCTGGTGTCAGGCGGTTTCAAACAAGAATATTCAGGAATCCTTAAGCAATCCATTATCATTGACTTCTGTGCTCCACTGAGGTGATTACTTTATGTGTTCAATTGACAGTGTATATTTTTGTATTTTTTTAAAGATTTGTTTATTTTTAGAGAGAGGGGAAGGGAGGGAGAAAGAGGGAGAAAAACATCATTGTGTGGTTGCCTCTCGCACGCCACCTACTGGGGACCAACTTGCAACCCAGGCATGTGCCCTGACTGGGAATCGAACTGGTGACCCTTTGGTTCACAGGCTGGTGCTCAATCCAATGAGCCACATTAGCCAGGGCATTTTTGTATGGTTTTTAAAAACTGCAGTAAAATTTATATACAGTGAAATGCACTTGTTGTAGGTACACAGTTGCATGACTTTTAACAAACGAATCTGCCCTGTGTATCTCATTCCAGTCAAGATATAGAACATTTCTCTAGCTCCAGAAAGCTCCCCATTGCCTTCTTCCACACAGTTCCGACCGCCCAAACACCACTGCTGTTCTCGTGTAGATAACCGTGGATTTGTTTGCCTTGCTTGTCTGCGGATCTACCTCTATTTCATATCTTGTCTTTCTGATGGAAGTGTTGACCTCCTTCTAACCCTCAGACCAATGAGACAGTGTTTCTTGGATGCATTCCTCATGGAACCCTCTGTCCTGCTTCCTTTGGGCAGGTTGTTCTCTAGGCTGGGACATAGCTTCTTTTCTGAGGCATTTATCTTTTGTATCAAGATCAGGAGTGTAAGGACTGGTAAAGATTTAAGCAGAACAAGGTGTAGTATGCATGTGTGCATAAATATGGAATAACACTTCCCTGAACTTTGACCTGTCTAGGTATTTTAATAGTGGTTAGTATCCATGAATACCTTCTCTTCCAGTCTAGGATCACAGGGCGCATTCTGGTGTTTTCCCAACCTGTGCTTGTAACTCCCTTCTGCGACAATAAGAAACCTGGCTCTTGACATTCCTTACATGTTTTCCTGTTCATTCTATTTCTTGTGCGTAACCTGGCTCATCTTCCTCGGCACACCTTCTCCCGTGTGGTCATCCTCCACAGCTGTTCTCACTCGGACAGCCCCTGTCAGCCCATCTCATCTTCCCGTGGAGGCTCCAATGCCCGAAATGGGCCCCCCACCCCATGGGATAAGTGTCCACCTCACTCTGCCTGGGCTTTGACGAGCCCTGCTCATCCGGCCCATGTAATGTCCTCCCACCACCTGTGCAAACGCCTGGGTGGCCCTGTGCCACCTAGTGGCTCCAGGCTCGGTTGCTTCTCTCTCCCTTTCCCTAACATTTTCCTTTTTCCCATCTTCCTATACCGAAGAATGCTTCTGTCCACCCATCTACCTAAGCTCAAGATCTAAATACCCTTGAAATATTTGCCCTTCTTCCCCCTACTCACGGCTGTTCCCAGCTAAATCGTGAGCAGCTGTAATGGATTCAAAATCTGTCCCACTTCTTTTTATCTCTGTTCGTTTTCACTGCACCTATTAGTTTCCTCTCTGATGTTCTCTTTCTGCTCTGTCTCACCTCCCACAAGTTATTCTTACAGAGCAGCTGGCACGATCTTTTAAAAGCATAAGGTGTGATGTCCTTTCGAACCTTCTACTGGCTTCCCATGGTGCTTAGAATAAAATCCGAATTCTTCCCTGGCGTACGACGCCTATATATACATGGCAATCAATCCTGGCTGCACATTAGCATCAGCAGGGGAATTCAGAAGCCCTAAGCGTGGCCCCACCCACATCCAGTTAAATCAACTGTTTGGGGAGGTGGCCCAGCATCAGTATTTTTTGAAGTTCCTTGGTGAATCTAATTGTCAGTCAAGCTTGGGAATCATACCTCCCTCCGCCCACCTCCATACTCTTTTCTTCCCTGTCCTGACTGGTTCCATTTGGCTTCTCAGAGGGATCTTTCCTTGACCACCTTACCCGAAGTCGTGTCCTGCCTCACCAGTCATCCTCTGCTGTGTTCTTTTTGAGCACTTCTTAGCACTGTCATCTGAGGTCATCTTACTTCCGTACCCTTTCTTTAGCATTAGAGTGTAGTCTTCGTGATAATGCTTGCTCGCCACTACACCTTGGTGCCTAAATTGGTGCTTCATAGCTATTTGTGTGTAGAGGGGAGGAGAGCCAAGTGAGGGGCCTGTCATGTCACGTGGGAGCTGGGGAGGGAGGGAGACTCTGGACAGGGGAGCTGAAGCAGAGCAGACTGATGGAGATCAGATCGTCGGAGAAACCAGGTGAACTAAGCAACTTGGACAGTGGAATTAGGAGCTCTCTGACACTGCAAATCAGAGGGGACAGATTTTTTTCTGAATTGGTACAATCCCGGAAAACAGAAGTGACTGGTTTCCTGATGGAAGTGCAGCCTGCACCACAGAGTCACTGTTGATGTTTTCCGGGCCTGCCCTAAACTTTTGGAGACTGTCATTTCGCCTACGTGTTGGTAAGAGCAGCCCTCTGGACTCAGCCAGCCCCCCCACTGCCCCCTTTATTTCAGTTGCCTACTAACTCAAGAGACCGTCTGGAATTCCTGTCAGTTCCTGCGCTCACTCATTTGGTCATAGTTACTGACGCTCCTTTGCTTTCTCCTTGCATCATGATACATTCAGAAGCCTAATTGCATTAACATCTTTAATTATGATTATCTTGTTCTAAATATTGGGATTAATTGAAAAATTGTGTTCTTGCTTACCTCACAACCCAGATTAATAATGGGGACACGAGCAAACATTCTCTTGATAAAACTTCAGGCCTGCTTTGTGCACATTTTTGGAAAAGACAGTAATGCCAAAAGAAGAAGAAGAAGAAGAAGGCTGCAGGAAAGGAGGAAGACCTGTATGAAAGGGGTTGACTCCATAAACAAAGCTGTGGGCATGAGTCCACAGGAGCCAGGCAGGGCCGCTGAGGACAGGACTCCGTACCCTGCTCCTGCGTAGGGTCTCAGGAGTCAGAGCCAACCGCACTCAGCAGCATGGAACCACTTGTGAATTGTTACCATTTCCCTTGCCGTTATCAGCAATTGAATTTATGGAGCCTTGATGGTATATGAATAAAACTCCAGGCATAGACAGTGTTCTGTGACTGCCTAATGCCAAGCAAAATGTTCGCCTTTACAAATTCAGCATGGTAATTTTGTGCCTTTAGATACGGGTTTTATGCATACCATGAGTCCAGAGGAGACTGAGGAGGTAAAATAGGTTTTCAGAAATGACAGGTTTAATTCTGTGATGAATGGCTGTGCAAAAATACTGTTTACAAAAGTAGCGGTGAGTTCCTCTCTGAAAGTGAAGCAGAGCCTGTATGATAAGAGCTTGGTTTTATAGGGCATTGGGAGGTGAGAACTGGTTGGAAGACACTGAAGTATTGTTTCTTAGCTTGCCTCGCCCCATCCCAGTATGAAGACTAAGTCATTCCCTTTAGGCAACTGCATTTTCATGTGTCAGGAAGTGTGAGCTGGTGGTGAAGACTTGAGACTTGGGAGAAGTCTGGGCCCCTCGCACCCTTTGGCATTCATTCTCAGTTAGGAGCAGTATTTCCTGCTCAGTATCTCTGTCTCCACCGTGGGCCTTGATGCGAACCTCTAATAATTCCGCAGGACGATGCCCCATTTCTCCCTGTAAAAAATAATAGCAAACCTTGTTAAGTTTTTGAGTACTGACAGCTTAGAATTTTTGAAATGTTTAAATCTGTGCGCAAAGAAAGTAAATTCAACTTTCTACTTCTGACATGTCCAATATAGATTATGTGTCTATTTTCTGGGCGATTTTATGTAGAACATTATAAGAAAGATCTAGAACCCTATTAGAAATTGCCTAACATTTTAATTATGGCTGTTATCTATTTAGTGCATATTTATGGCTGCTTTACATGTGTACCTCTCACAATAGGGTGCCTGATGGACATGGGGAATGAGGGGAATTATTACAGTGAGTTACCTGTAGTAGGTGTTCAGTAAATGTTTAATATAAAATATGTGTTTATGGACAGATTCAATTGTATACAAGGTAGAGGGTAGGAAAACATCCATATGTACATGGTATTTATTGGAATTTTGAAAAGAAGGTTAAAGCTTTTGCGTGTGTGTGTGTGTGTGTGTGTGTGTGTGATGAGAAGAAAATTATTTTTCACCATATACCTTTTGTAAGGTTTGCATTTTTTACCATGTGCAAATGAGACATTCAGATTCTACAACTAGTTACATTTTTTAAGTTGTCAAATAATGGGATTTTTAAAAAATCCTAGGATAACCAAATTTAAGAATCGTATAATTAAAGAACATAGTTAGTTAAAAGTATTTTTAAATACTCAAATTATCATGTTTGTAATTACCTACAAAACAACTCTGTAAAGGCCGGCCTTCTTAACTCCTAAAGCTTTTTCTTAAAGCCTCATCAAGCAAACACATAAAATCTTTTTGCTGTGGGGGAGGTAGGTGCTTATAGCATTGCCAAGAATTATTTAAAATGTTATTTTATTATTTGTTTCAGTTTTTTAGGTGCAAATATTTGTATATATAAGGTTTGCTGCTCCAGTTGAAAGTTGTTCCAGAATAGTAGTTCTTATGCTTGGAACTTAGAAGAGAGAGAAGAGGAAGAGGGAGAAGAGAGAGAGGGGAACGGGGAGGGAGGGAGGGAGACAGAAAGGAAGGGAAAAGATAGAGTAAGAGAGGGGGAAGAGAGATGATAGAAATTATTTTATTTTTTTTAATTTTAATTGTTGTTCAGGTACAGTTTTCTGCCTTTTACTTCCATCCCAGCCCACCCCCCCCAGCCCTCCCAAATATATGTTTTAATAGTGTCAGGTGATGTCTAGAGTGTATAATATATGGATCAAAGTCCAGACTCATCCATACAAAAGCACCGAGTGACCATAAGAGGTTAATCAAGGTGTTAAGCGGCTGGGCTGCCTTCTGTCCTGTTTCTTTGGTCTGTCCTTTCTCCAAAGGGGCAGAGATGAAGCACGGCTGTAAATGAATTTTAAATCCTTTAGTGATAAAGAGAATAAAGACAATTGATCTAGATTTTTATTGTATAACAAACCAAAATGTGCACATTCTAACATATTGTCTGCTAATTGTCTCTTGAATTCTGTCTTGGCATTCTAACAATATGAGGTTGTATATTGCTTATATCTTTATATTATCCCAGATAACACAAAACATTTTGTGTTCTCTTATTCCTTGACAGGTTGGTTCCGAGGATATACCCTCCAAAATAAATCTAAAAAGGTACAGCTTATCATTCAGTTTTTGCATTTGAAATCTGTCTGCTAGTTTTGTGCTGTGCTGTCTGATCCCATATCTGCTCTCTGCTGTCTCTAGACCTAGTTTGCTTTCTCTCTGCTTGCTGTTCTTTAGATGTGAAAGCAAACTCTGTGAGCTCACTGCTCCAGCAACACAGTGCAGGCCCAGCAGCCATCTGACTCGGGACAGAGGCCCAGACGGGAGCTCCCAGACCAGGCCCGGCCTCTGCAGGCTTCTTGTTCCCTGTCCCTCTAGCTAAGCAGTGCGGTGATACCGTGACCTTTTATCCTTGGCTCTTGTTTTTTGAAGGGGGGGAGTCATGCTTCTTCTCTCCTTTAGTTCTAATGCCAAACTCGCGGCACTGAAGGGTCCCGTTTCCCCTGATTCTTCCCTCCACTGCACTGTGGACCGACCAGAGCGGCGGTCTTCACTTTGTGCACCTGACAGCCCTCATCACACATCATGAAGTCAGTGCAGCAGGTTATAACCACTATAAAAAACAAAACAAAACAAACAAACCTAAAAATAGAAAAGAAAACAGAATGTCATGGTAAGTATTATTTCAGAAAACTTTGGTTTCGGTCCGTATTTTTACATAGGTTATCTACTGCATTTTAAGTTGTATTGTATGTATGGTAAGTACTGGGTGGCCATAAACAGGTATCTCATCGTGGGCAGAGTGTATAAAATAATGACCCCAGTGGGTTCCTTTTCCCAGCGCCAAGACCAGTGACCATCAGCGAATCAGGGATGTTAACCCTCCCTCCCTCTGTTTGCTCAGGCCAGGCCAGCCCAGCCCTTTCCCTTCCACCCTGGGAGCCAGCCCAGCACAGCCTGTCAGCACCCTCTGTTGAAAGAGCCCTTTGGTAGGGCTGCATTATTTCAGTTAGTTCACATGCAAAATAGAGAATTAGCAAAGGGTGCAGGGCCACATTTCAGAATTTATCAAGAGGTGAATTTAAAAAAAGAAAAAACCCCCAGCTCTTACGTGGAAATAGCTCAACAAAGGACCCAGGGCCCAGAAGAACGCCTTTCCACAAGTGTGGCCCCTGAAACACCAGCCTGCCCCGGGCAAGCTGCCCGCCCTGTGGAAGCTTCAGTCCCACTCAGTGTCTGCAGGCCCCTGCTTACACACGCACACCGTTAACCTGGATGATTTAATAACCTACCAGAATAAAGGAGTGTTTGCTGGTGATGCGAACACCAGCTCCCACTCTTTTGCTCCTGCGATTCCTCCCCAACTCCTGCTGCTGAATGTTTCCACCACGGATTGTTGCTGTACCCCGTGTCTTCATTTCCAGCTTCATTATTTTCACTTCATGTCTTGCTGACTTTCATTTCTCCAGCCTTCAAGCAGGGACCTAGGATGGCATGACCCTAGGAAAGGTTCAGCAGTGGCCTCTCTGTCAGGACTGCGGTTAGACCAGAGGGCCCCGCGTTGGCAGCACTTCCGCTTCTCAGTTTGGGTCTAACGCCATCAGTGTTTGTTTTACTCATACTTACAGAAGTACAGTTACGTCAAAGCATAATATTAGAGTGAATTATTTTGAATTTCTAAATTTATTGAAGTGCAAGAATACTCATGTCACTTAATTCCCTCACCATTTACAAGGTTAATTTTAAAAACGAACGACAAAAAAACCACTCACAGATAAAATCATATGAACTTAAGAGGACAAACGAATTCTTGGTGTTTAACTGGTGAATGTGAATCGTGTTGAAACAGCTTTCCCTTTCATAGAATCTGGCACGTGAGGACCCTTTGCCAGCACAGATGGCCTTGGCTCCTAAGGTGTCCCACGGTCTCCTAATGCACCCGGCTACTGCCTTTGTGGTGTGTTTTGAAAAGTATGTAGATGGGGTGCCACGCTAGGACTAGAGGACAAGTTCTGAATGTGGTTTTAATTCTTTTTGTATTTTCTTAAAACCTGTATTTCAGCTTTAAATCTCACCCTTTATAAGAATTATTTCGGTAAGAGCTTCTCTTAGTTCTTGATAATTAAACTTTGTAATTCAGTGAAATGATAGTGCAAATGAGGGCCATGCATTGACGCCTTGGTTTGAAGCTGAAATGTCTTTTTTGTGGGAGATCTGGGAAACATACAAGGAATTGAAAGTCAGTTGTCATGAATTCTGCTTGGCTTTTGATACCCCTTCATTAATTAAGAGATCGGGCCTATTTGAAATGCTCTGGTAATGTTGTTTTCTTCATTTGCCAGTCTTTAGGGGAAGAGCTATTTGAAAGGCTTATTATTTTAATGGAAATATTTGGTGTCATTTATAAGCAGACATAGCCATTTAGGGTGGCAATAAAATGAGCTAGTGGTCTTACAAATTGAAGAAGTCAGGAGCTTTGCAGAAACCAATATTGATCCTTGCAGGATTGTAGATAAGGGCAGTATCTAGAAAATCATTAGTTTATTATTCTTTTTAATCAAGTGAGTAAGTAGGTTACACTGAGAAAGGAAAAGCAAAATTGAGAGATAGGCTGTAAATCAGAGATACACAACTCAGGTTTAATCTTGCTCTCCGTGTGTCCTAATGGCATCGGAAAAGTTCTACAAGCCTCTGATTTCCCAGGGCAATCAGATGTCGGTAAGTGGATCTATGCTAGCATGGAAGGGTGATGCCTGCAAAGAACACAGTGGTAATACAACAGAATAAACACCGTCTTCATATGGAAATCATCATGGCTGGATACCCAATGTAACTTACCTGTTTAGATGTCACAATATAAGTCAAATGCTTCTATCTCGGATTTCTCCCAGTTATGAAGAGGAGCCCCGTTACCAGATGATGAATGCATGACAGTTTTAACTGGTCCTTCACCTTCTTGATGGGGAAAATCTTCTGCAAGGATAGTCCTTGGCACGAGCACCGTTGCACTTTGTTTAACCTGCAAATGTGCTTCTTTATCCAACCATCTTTCTTTTTTTTTTTGAGTGCTGGACATTTGTTTATTATAAAATATACCTAATGTAAAATTCTTATTTTAATCATTTTAAAATGTATGGTTCAAGGGTATTAAGCACATTCGCATTGTTAGACAACCATCTCCACCACCTGTCTCTAGAACTTTTCAATCTTCCAAAACTAAAATTCTGCCCCCATTAAACACTAACTCCCCATTTGTCCCTCCCTTCAGCCCCTGGCAGACCCCATTCTACATTCCATCTGTATAAATGTGACTGCTGTAGGTATCTCATAGATATGAGATGATACAATACTTGTCTCTTCTGTGTCTGGCTTATTTCACTTAGCATCATGTCGTCAGGCTGAGCTTTGGACAGCCTAGCCTTGTTCTCCAGAAAGATGGTAGTACAATATTTACATTAGTGACTCAGAAGAAACACCCACAGTTCCTTAGGCATCCTGAGGACTGACAGACAGGAAGCTTCAGAACCCCAGAAATCAGGCCTGAAAGGAATTATGTACACATTGCATTTTGGTTTTTAACTGGTCATTTTTCCAAAATCAATGAATTCTGTCCGTCTAATGAAAGAAGTCATGTTACCTTGCTTAGGTGTGTGTCCTGGGTCTTTGGGTTAGTGATTTCGCACTTGTGCACTCTGCTCCTGTCCCTTCTCAGAGCAAGGAGGGGACAGTGTGCACTTCTGTGGTTCTCTTTGCCTAGTGGGAAGGAATGGCCGTTTTACTTCCGACTCAGGTCCCCCTGTCATCATCAATGCTGGGAGCTGCTCAGTCGCAAACTTGCTTGCTGTTTCCTGTTTTCTCATCAAGGGTTAAAGGAGACAGAAGAGTTGTATGGATAAATATTGCACTGGAAACTAGACACACACAGACCCAGGTTGAAATTTACTCGTTTCTGTCTCTGAGTGGATGGAGGATCTCTGGGTACACAGGGGTCTCTAGCCCCATCCCCCAGGCGGCAGATGTCCCTCTCCCACCTTTTTGATGAGCCACCCTGCCACGGAGAGTGCGCAGGGTCATGCTGACTTTTCCAGCTGAGCCCATGGTGCCTGTTAAACAGGTTCTTCTCTTACCTCTACTGGCCCAGCATGCAAAGTCCCGTGAAACAAAGAACCACAATGCTGTTTCCGGATGGCAGAGTCTCTGGTTATCAATGACCGTATCTCACAGTTAAGCAACAGAAGCTTTGGCATTTAAGAAAACTGACATCCCTGACTTTCTTCTGGTTGGTTAGATATGGTCTTCACTTCTTTGGTTTCCGCTGACCAGGTTCCAGCCTTTCTTTTAGGTCTTTGTGTCCTTTAGTTTTACCCCAGGCAATGTCCCAGTACTGATGTAAAATTGCCTCTTAAGTTTATAGAATGGAGAACAATTTGAGACTGGGAAGTGCTAAAAATAACCAGCTAACCAGTACTACTACTTGATTTGGGACACATTTGGTTAAAGTGAAAGTGCTAAGAGGAATCACTTTAGAAAATTACTACAATTTTATGGGCCACAAAGTATGAGCCTCCACCTTGCTAATAATGTGACCCCTTGAAAGGGAATCATCTTATGGCAAGCAGGATCTGAAAGGGTTAAACTCCTCCCCCATCACTGCAGCTCCAGACTGACTTAGGCATGTTTGCCTGTTCATTTATGGAGCGTTTGTCTTGAGCTCTAAACCCAAATCTTAATTTGTACTTTTCGATGCGTCAGCCATGATTTCATGGAGGTGGCCCCCTCATGTCACTGATGCCCAACAAGCCTGACTGCAGGCGGCAGCTATTGTCCGGCGTCTGCTCTCCCCTCTGTGCGTCCTCACTGCTGCCCATGCGCTTCCCTTTGGGCTGAGATCTTTATGGCTGTGTAACCAAGTTCTTCTCTCTGTAGGGTATCTTCCCTGAAACATATATCCATTTGAAAGAGGCAACCGTGGAAGACCGAGGGTAAGTTCCATTTGGGGAAGACTCCTAAACAATGATAAAGGTGTAAAGTGATTGAAGAATGCCTTGTGCCTTATTTCTCTCCACTCAATTCCACTTCTGAAATGAGAGAGGAATAAATAAAGACATTTTCCTGGCACAATTCCTTCTTATGTCTTCTCTTTTCATAATCTCTCTCCCTGGCACCCTGCCCCAGGACAGTAAAGACAGATGACAGAAGAAGAGCAGGACTTTATCTTCCTCTTGCACCACCTGTTCACCGATGGTGTGCTCACGGGTGTGCATGTACATGAACATGAATGTTTGTCACTCTTTCTTTGGTGAGACCTGAGGCCCCCATGTGGGAACTCCAGGAGATAAAGGAGCAAGCTGGTCCTGCACAAATCAGCCCTGAATCTTGGACAGGCCCGCTAGCCTCAGGCCACTTTGGGCTTAGAAAACAGATCTGGCCCTGTGTTTGTCACGAGCTAGATGAGAACTGATGAGATGATGTATGTGAATGTGCTCCGCAGATAAACGTCATTGTGCCGTGGGTCTTAACCATGTGTCCTGGGAAGTCCTGCCTCTGTGGCAGCTATCAGTAGTGGGACACTCGGCCTGAAGTGGGAGAGTGAGGCCACTTGGTCAGGGAGCCCACAGGCAGGGAGTTAAGAAGGGAATAAGGAGCTCCTGGAGCAGGACTGGAGTCCCAGGGCTGATAGCAAGTCCAAAAACATTCTCGGTCATAATTTCTGCCCCCTTGTTTGAGAGATGAGAGGTAGAGACATGCCTAAATTCACAAAACTCCTTGGAAACAAAATCAGGCTGGAGAACCTGCCTTCCCGTGTGTTGTTCTGGGCACCCTGCGGTGTCACTAGCCACACTGCTTGGGTGGAGAGCAAGGATGGGAGGCACATTCCCACTACTCGGAACAGCCACATAACATGCAAGATGCCCTGTTAAATTTGAGATTTCCATAACCCCACGTAGTTTTTTACAGTATGTCCCTGATATTGCACGAGACATACTATAAAATTATTGCATCTACCTGAAATCCAGACCTAACTGGCCATCCTGTATTTTTATGTAAGTCTGGCAATCCTGCCACCAATCCCTGCTCTTGCTCCTCTTTTTAATCATAAAAATACCAGGGAGGATTTATGTGACTAAATGTTGTGTCTTCCTTGTTCTGAGTCTCCTGTGAGTAGGTGAGGAGTTTGGTCTGTACAGTCTCCATGCTGAAGGCACAGGTGAGAAAAAAACCTAGTGCTGTTCTGGAAGACGGCAGGGCCTCCAACCCCGCAGTGCTTGGTGTGAGATGACGAACCCCAGGACCCGTGCACACATACCCCGCCCCCACCCCTGTACCCAAGAAACAGATGCTTGGCAGACCCAGCTGCAGTACTGGATTTTGGCTTCCATCCCTGGGAATCGCTGAAGCCAGCCTGGCTCAGAAATTGAGGCTCCTATAGAGATGTGAAATGGGGAGGTTGAGGCTGGGCTGTGAGCCCATCACTTTGCAGGAAACAAAATAATTTTGAGAACTACGGTGGCCTCAGCTCCTTCCCTTTCCTCAGATGATTAGTTATGACGAAAATCTCCTACATAGCTCCCTCCCTCCTGATGGCCAGGTTTTGCTTTGTTTCGAGCCCAGCCAGCCCCTTTGCCATCTCTGAGCTTTTGGCAGTCTGACCTCTGTTGAGGAAAACAGCAGTGGTTGAGCTGGAGTAACATGGGCCTCTGTCTGGCTCTCTCCAGGCAGAACGAGACGGTGATCCCTGGTGAGCTCCCACTGGTGCAGGAGCTCACATCCACGCTTCGAGAATGGGCTGTCATCTGGCGCAAGCTCTACGTGGTGAGTTTTCCCCTGGGGCTCAGAGCCAGTGGCATCCTTCCTGGGCTTTCAGTCTGTCCTGATGCAGAGCTGTCCTCTGCAGGGGTCGACCACTGGATGACGGCTTACCTTGACCTCACAGTGGCTGAGAACCAGCAGACATGCATTCCCCAGGGTAGGGTCATGGCTGAGATGGGCAGTGGAGGAAGTGGATGTAATCATCAATTCAGTCTTTTCCCAACTGACAGTGTGCTGATCATAAACTAGTAAGGCTAGTAACTGCAAACACTTCCATAGTCCTTGCTAAGTTCCCGGAACTGTTACTCATCCTATAATACTCCTGTAAAGTAGGTGCAATTACTACCAGTTCACCAGTGAAGAAACTCTGGGGCATTCTGTTAACATCTCCACATATAGAACATCAGGGGCAGCTATCTTGCAAGAGACCAAGACCGTTCAGTCCTTTGGCAGCAAGCTTGTACCTGTGTCAACCTTAGGGAGCTCTTTTCACGACATCAGGACAAACGCACACTTTTCTAAAGCCCCCCTTTCCTGGAGGCCTTGTGTGTAAGCATCATTTGGTCTTGCCTCTGGAAGCATCGGCCAGGCCTCGTGGCAGCAGGGAATGCCTGTGTGTGTGCTGTCTTTTGTTCTCTGCGTGAAGAATTTAGTGAGGGAACAGATGTGGCTTGCTGCTCTGGGAGCCCGTCTTTTTCCTGTACCTGGCTTTGTTTATCTAGGTGGTTTTTCAGTCTTCACTCTAGAGCAGGGGTGTCAAACTCATTTTCACCAGGGGCCACATCAGCCTTGTGGTTGCCTTCAAAGGGCTGAATGTAATTTTAGGACTGTATAAATGTAATTACTCCTTAACAGTTAAGTGAGAGCTCAGCACTGCTGCCAGGTGCAAACAAGGTACCGGGCTGGATAAAACAAGGTGGAGAGCCGGGTTCGGCCCTCGGGCCTTGTGTTTGTCACCTGTGCTCTGGACCCAACTATGAAAACCAATCATCAAAAGCTCGTTCTGGCATACATCTAAGAATTCATGTAACGTATTTCATTTCTATCCAGGCTGTTTCCCAGGAGGGATCACAACAGTGGAAATCACCGACCCCTTCGGTGGAAAAGTGCATGTTTTTTTTTTTCCTCTGCCCATACTTCAAGGCCAAGTTTAAGCCATTACTTCCTCATAATATATCTTCAAAAGACGTTAATTCATAATGTTTCCTTCTGGACTGTAGGAGCACTCATAACTGATCCCATCATCTGGTCCTGGGCATACTGCCCTATAATGCAATGGATCTTTTGACCTCTTTGTTTAATTGAGGAGAGAGCTAACCTGCAAGTTCTTAAATCACAAGCTCCAGGAGAACAGAGATGCTGCTTTAAGCCATCTGGCCTACGTCCATCGTATTTCTATTGAAAGCACTCTCTGGTTCTTTTTTTTTTGCTTTTATTATATTTTATTGATTATGCTGTTACAGATGTCCCATTTCTCCCCTTCACTCCCCTCCACCCTGAACACCCCCTCCCACCCACATTCCCCCTTTTTAGTTCATATCCATGTGTCATAAGTTCTTCAGCTTCTACTTTTCCCACACTATTCTTGCCCTCCCCCTGTCTATTTTCTACCTACCATCTATGCTACTTCTTCTCTGTACCTTCCCCCCCTCTCCTCCCACTCCCCTGTTGCTAACCCTCTATGTGATCTCCATTTCTGTGTTTCTGTTCCTGTTCTACTTGTTTGCTTAGTTTGCTTTTGTTTTAGGTGTGGTTATTTATATGTGAGTTTGCTGTCTTTTTACTGTCATATTTTTTATCTCCTTTTTCTTAGATAAGTCCCTTTAACATTTCATATAATAAGGGCTTGGTGATGATGAACTCCTTTAACTTGACCTTATCTGAGAAGCACTTTATCTTCCCTTCCATTCTAAATGAAATTGCTGGATACAGCAATCTTGGATGTAGGTCCTTGCCTTTCAAGACTTCTAATACTTCTTTCCAGCCCCTTCTTACCTGTAAGGTATCTTTTGCAATATCAGCTGACATTCTGATGGGAACTCCTTTGTAGGTGACTGTGCCCTTATCCCTTGCTGCTTCTAGAATTCTCTCCTTCATTTTAATCTTGGCTGATGTAATTATGATGTGCCTTGGTGTGTTCCTCCTTGGGTCCAACTTCTTTGGGACTCTCTGAGCTTCCTGGACTTCCTGGAAACCTATTTCCTTTGCCAGATTGGGGAAGTTCTCCTTTATTATTTGTTCAAATAAGTTTTCCACTTGTTGCTCTTCTTCTTCCCTTTATGGTACCCATATAATTCTGATGTTGGGACATTTAAAGATGTCCTGGATGTTCCTAAGCCTCTCCTCATTTTTTTGAATTCTTGTTTCTTCATTCTTTTCTGTTTGTTTGTTTCTTCCTTCTGGTCCACTCCATGGATTTGAGTCCCAGTTTTCCTCCCATCACTATTGGCTCCCTGTGCATTTTCCTGCATTTCACTTATTGTAGCCTTCATTTGTTCATCTAATTTGTGACCAAAATCAACCAATTCTGTGAGCATCCTGACTACTATTGCTTTGAACTGTGCATCAGATAGGTTGGCTATCTCTTCGTCGCTCAGATCAATTGGCTCTAGGGCTTTGATCTGTTCTCCCGTTTGAGCCATTTTGGGGTTTTTTTGTTTGTTTGGTTTTTGTCTGGTTGGGGCTCTTATGTAGTGAGGGTCAGAGCCTTAGGTGTTCACCAGGGTGGGGAAGCCCAGTCTCTGGGTTGTTACACTGGATGTGGGGGCAGAGTCTTGGTGTTTTTAGGTTTTATTTCCTGGCACTGGGGCCCTGGGTTGCAAGTTCTATCTTGTTCCCTGTTTGCACCTGGATTTACCTACATGCGAATGTGGGACTGCCTGGTCAGCCAGCCGCCTTGCGCCTGGGGTCTGCTAGCCACTGCCTGTATGCCTGGGGCCTGCTAGCCACCACCTGCAGGCCCGGGTCCGCCAACCTCAGCTTCCTCCTGCCACGACTCTGCCCCTCTTACTGGTCTGGATGAATGGTTGTTGGATCTCCATACAGTTCAATTTTTTCTCTCAGTTCTGGTTGTTTTCTTGTTTCTAAATCCTTGTTGTCCTTAATTTTGGTTGTGCGAGGAGGCACAGTGTGTCCACCTACGCCTCCATCTTGGCCAGAAGTCGCACTCTCTGGTTCTTAATTGATTGGTTAGTGGTGAATGGAATCAGTTTGTTGGATGAGGAATGACATACACAAGTTAGCTCCTTAACATAGTCTTTTTGGTGATCGGTGAGGGGTGAAACATATTCAGTAATAAGTAATAGAGAGAGGGTTTTTTTTTTTTAAGGTGTAATGTACAGGAGTGGAGAGTATGCGTGAGGCTGACTTTTCCTCTTGCTAAAACACAACTCTTGGGCTAAGTTTATTATCTGTCCTCTACACGTCCACAGGTAATTGTACCAAGTCTACTATTGAATAGAAATGAGAAGTGAGTGAACCAGGGAGGAAGAAGTAGGACTCATTATTTGGACTTCCAGATCCCTTAGCAGTTAAGTGGTGATGAGCTTAGGTTTAGCATTTCTCCTGTGGGTGCTCCACAACTTAGTAACAGAATTGGGAGCTAAATTTTAAAAAATAATCCCTCCCCTCTCAGAGGGCAGCATGTTTTTCATCTTAATTTTGACATCTAGTAAAATAATTATTTTGTGCTTTGTGAATACTTAAACGTGTCTTAGAGCTATTGTTGTTTGACTCAAACACATCCACTGTGGGAACCCTAATTATTTGATAGGGCAAGCAGCCTGCTTCTGCTTTCGATACATGATCTCCCATTAAGAAATAATGCACTTCCAAGGGTTTGTTATAAATTGTGGCTGGAATTCTCCTCTTTGTCCCCAACTCCTGTCCCTTCCTAAACCATGGAAGGTTTACTTCAAACAGAATTTCTGAACTTCTTTCTCAAAAAGCTGTGTGTCAAAGGAGCAAACCTCAAACATTATGTTTCTCTGGGGGAAAAAAACTAAAAGGAACCAAAGTCTAGTTTTTCCCACCAACAGCACTCTCACCACACACTGTCCTGGTGTCTCTGTTTTTTGGTCCTGCGTACATTTCTTTGGTCTGTTTAGAGTGAATGCAGGCTTTGCTCAGCTGCATCAGCACTTAGCTCATTTGTCCCATACACTTCCTGCCACAGGTGATGCACTCAGGTGCTCCATTTGGTGGCTTTAATGATGCCCATGCTATCTCAGGGCCTCCGCAGTCCAAGTTCTGGTCCAAGTCTAAGTTCACGGGACCCAGAGAGCCTTTAGAAAGTTTTCTAAATTTATTTATTTATTTACTTTTAGAAGAAGGGGGAAGGGAGGGAGAAATAGAAGGAGAGAAACATCTATTGGTTGCCTCTGGTAACTGAGCCTGCAACCTAGGCATGTGCCCTGACTGGGAATTGAACCTGCGACCCTTTGCTTTGTGGGACAACACTCAACCCACTGAACCATACCGGTCAGGGCTAGACTTAGGTGAGAGGAAAACACAATCTGCTAAACAGACTCAGCCTAGCTGTGTAGACACAATTATGTTAGACAAGAGAGATATTTGTATACCTATGATTTATTTTTAGTAGTTACACTATAACTATTTTTAGCAGTTGTACTTAACATTTTGAAATAACCATAAATATGACCTAAAAGAGAGGGAGTTCCTTTTGCTGAAGAGAGGGGAACCCACTCATCCAGAGTAGAAAGAAGAAAGTTCCATCCACCACTAACTAAGGAACCTCATGTTCCTTCTGTTCCTCTTTGTTGTATTAGTATTATTTTTTTCCATTTAGTTATCTTTCCTGGTCGATGTTGGGCAAGGTGTAACAGATAGACACTGGCCTAGAAATTTGGAAGCTTGGTTTCTCGTCCAGTCCTGGCTGTGACTGGCTCTGTGGTCTTGGGCAGGCCACCTGAGGTCTTCAGGGGTCTGCTGGGATTGGCTCCTCTGTAAAGGTGACATCAGACCTACTCTGTTTACTCTGTAGACTTGAGGGTATGAAAAGAGATGGTGGCGGAGAAGTCACTGTGTGAACAGATCAAGGACTCCACAAATGTGAGCACGTGACCCTTGATGTTCTCTTAGCTGGGAACAGTAGTTGCTCTGGCCATCCTCCCTCGGGCAGCCTTGGAGACCCTGAAGCTCTCTTGTGTGTACCTCTCCTTATCCAAGGCCACTTCCTTTCCCTGTGTTACCATCTTTGGCAGAGTGACCTTGAGCACTCAGTAACCATAGATAGCAGTCCTCCTTAGTTTAGGTTCAACTCCTGGAGGCATGGACCATTCCAGAAAGGAATGCGGGGTGCAAATTTGCAACAGTTTCTGGTGAGTTTGCCTGCACTGCTCACCCTCAGTCAAAGCCTGTTAACTGCGTGTGTTTTTGGTGCTTGATCAGGAAAGGAGGAAACATTAAGAAGGAGGAGGTGGCTGCCCACCAGTGAAATGGCCCCTCTGTGGACATTGGGGTCAGACAGGGGGCCAGTTTTCAATTCCGGCTTGCTTGGTGTGTGCTGTTAATATTCACAAAAAGGAACAAACCCATTAACAGTGACTGCAAACAAACAAAGCACACAGAAAGAACACAGATTCTGCAGGCAGGGGTCTGGGTTCAGGGTTTGCCCCTGGATGATTCCACAGCCTGAGAGAGCCCTTTGACCTCCTCAGTTGATTTCCTCACTTCAAGTGACAATTATATATTGTACATGTCTTGCAGATTTGCTGTAAGAACTTAAAAGGATAGTTTGTGTAAAGCTCCCAGGACAGTGCCTGGCACACTGCCTTTTAGAGGTGACAGCCTCTGGTTACCCCCTTATAGCACCACTTCATGAGAGCTGATGAACGATGACGAGTATTGGCAGAATTTCACGGCACTGTGGAATTTTGCCCTGCAGTGGGTCACGGGTGGACCCTCCAGCTTGGGGCTGAGGAGGTAGGCTCCCTTCTAGCCCTGTAGGGACTTAACTGCTCTGGGTAGATGGTTGTAAGTATGCAGTCCGTTTTTCTATGCTGCCTTTTGGGATTTTTAGCTTTTCCCAGCCTTGGAAAGTAGATCCAGTCAGTTGAACTTGACTTCTTTCCTTTCTCGAAGAACATCTTGCTTTATGTGAGTTCCCCCAGCTAAAAGGGCAGATGCTTGAGCATTGATGTAGGCACAGCTGGGCTGATGTACTAATACCTAAGTTTACCTTTTCGATAACAGCCCTATTATACCTTCTGAATGTGCACAAATCTACATCCCACCTTGTAACATCACATTTTCTCACCTAAAAATCAGGTCTTGAAAACTGACAAGGTAGAGTTTATTTGGGAGGAACATTGGGACAAGAACTTTTGAAAGAGGGACTCTCCTGGAAACTGAGACATTCTTCATGTCATAAACACACTCTACAGTGCCGCATGCTGAGATTCAGCCCGGTGCTGCTCCCCATCCTTCAGCTGGAGACATGGTTTGGTGAGTTTTGGTCAGCCAGCCATTTTGTCCCTATCAGATTGGGAGACTGAATGTAACCCTTAAGGCAAAGAGATAGGAGAACAGCCCAGTGTGTTAGAAGGTGGTTAATACGTACTGTTGAATTAAGTGAATGTAATTGCTAAAATGGAACTCATACACAGGACTGATGTCCTTTCATTTAACACGTGCCAGCAGAGTACAGCCTTGTGCTAGTCTATAGCCCTGCAAACATCTGGAGCAGAAGAAGCGCCTGTAACTGAGGTAGGGCTGGGGGAGCTTGCCCACCACGGTGAATCACCCTTTCTTCTCATCATTGTCTATCCAGAGGAGTAAAGCTCCTCACGTCTCATATCTTTGAAGAGGTGGTTGCTTCTGGCCACTGGGATGTAGGCTCTCAACTATCATTAGGCTGGTCTCATGGTTTGAAAGTAGCATCTGATCACTTATTACTAAGGACAGGACATTCCCATAGATGACTTGGTCCTGTGGTCCCGGCATTTTATCTGAGCAGCGAGCCCCATCTGGTGTGGCTGTTGGAAGACGCAGGATGAGACGATGGGACTGGGACAGGGCAGGGGTGGTGCTTTGGGGTGCTTTTCTCGAACTTTGGTGCCTGGCTTTCAGGATTTCTAGTACTACTTCCAGTGGCAAAATTTCTCCTTTCCTGGAACCTTTTCTTTAAAAACTAAGCCTTTGCTAGTCAGGCAAAGCCTTCCGTTGTCAGAGAGAAGGCACTAGTATGGATAGCAAGAGCGGAACAGGGGCCCAGTGGGCTCCCTTCTTCCCAGGGACACAGAGGAACCAGAACACCGGTCCAGACTCCAGGAGTTACAGGTCCTCAGAAAAGACATGAGATTGATTGCACAGAGCTCTGTATGGGTGAAATTGGATAGGAAGCCAACCAAGGATGCAAGGACACCAGCAGGAAGGTGGTCTGAGTCAGTATAGTTAAGCAGGACACAGCTTGGAGGAGTAAATGAGTTTAAGGTCTCAATCTCAGACTGGAAGATGCTTCTCTTGGGAACAGATCTTAGTGCCAGCCCCTGTATTTCACAGATGGGTGTTTCCCAGGGAGAATAATGTGTCCAAATTCACCTAGCAATTAATGACAGAATTAGAGATAGAAATCAGGCCCCAATACATTCACTTAAGTACTTTTGCCTCTAAATCATAAAATCCTCAGGGAATAGGACAGGTGGTGAACAGAGGAAGTGCTGAGGCAGAGGAAGAGGTGCAGGAACTGAGGACAGCCTTCTAATTGTGGTCCGCATTGTGCGGAAAAATGAAGAATTGAATCCAGGTTTCGGACACCCTGTGAGGGGTGCTGTTGTCTCAGGGACGCCCGGAATTTCTAAGATACTCAACCGATGGCTTCTGTATTCCTGCCATCACTGAAGGCAAAGCTGTGTTTCTTGTGACTTTATTTTATCACTATAAATTATTTTTTTATTCTTTTTTTGTTAAAGATTTATTTAGTTTTAGAGAAAGGGGAAGAGAGGAAGAAAGAGGGAGAGAAACATTGATGTGCTGGAGAAACATCGATCAGTTGCCTCTCACATGCCCCCTACTGGGGACCTGGCTCGCAACCCAGGCGTGTGCCCTGAATCTTACCCACAACCTTGTGGTTCTCAGGCCAGTGTTCAATCCACTGAGCCACACCAGCAAAGGCTACAAATTCTTTTTTTAAAAAAATCAGGATAGGTAGACATCCAGAATTGAAATGTACAAGTAAGACCTCAGAGATCTCCAGGTGGAAAAGAGGGTGAAACTCAAAACAAAGGCAGGAATACCTTGCTGTCCAGTAGAAAAAATATAGAGCCATAGCTCTATTTGCTAGAGGTGACTCTCAAATTGAAACTGGAGTGGGAGTTTATGTCTGAGCTGTCCAAGTTTGTTTTGAATCCCTCCTATGTCCCGGGATTATGCTGACTTTTGCAGAGGATCAAAGAAGTTATTAAATAAAATGCCTTGCTCCCCTAAATTTTGTGACAATGTCTGCTAGTGCTAAAAAGGCAGAGATGAGCAAAGGCTAAGGGGTACGAGCGAAGGCACTCTGTAGCACACAACTTGTGCTGGGTGGGGATTAGGAAAGGGGGCAGGAGGGAGGGGAGACTCGCTGGTCTGGCTCCAGGTCTCTGGGCATTGGGGCGTGGCATCTGAGTTCCTCCTCACCTGTCCTCGTATGCTGCCCCAGGAATCCGTAGTGTCAGGGACAGCTGTGGCTCGAAACAGCCTACTTAGAACCATCTTAGGAATGTGGCAACAAAAATTCATTTCCTTGAGGTAAATGGGGAAATTGCTTCCTTTGGTGTGTTCCAGCTTGTCTATTCAGAATTAACTTGGCGGAGTGAATCAGAGAAGAATGGCTGTCTTCATCCTTCTTTGGGGGAAGAACTTGGCAGACAAGGCTGATATGGACAGGCAGTAATTAAGTTGCCTTGGATAATGTCTAACATAATTGAGGCCAAGAACTTGGGGGCATGTGTGGCAAAGAGCTGTCTCTCACACGGCTCCTGGGCCTTTGAGCCCCTTCTTGACCCTATTATGAGACCTAATAGCTTAATTAAAATGAAAAAACATTTTTTAAAAACCTCACTAGGAATAGACAGATTGCAAAAAAAGAAAAAGAAAAGATCCCCTTTCTGCCAGGCAGCTTTGAAAAGCAAACTTTATGGGCTTCATTTCTCCCTCGTTTTCCAGTTTGAAAGACTGAGATGGAAACATTTTCTGTAGAATTAAATGAAAAAAAGCAAAGTTTTTTTTTTACCTTTGCTTATTAAAAATGGATTTGACCATTCAGGAAACACTAACGGTCTAAAATGCAGGGAGTTTCAAACTTTTAAGCCGGTGTGGTAGTGTGTGTTTTCCAGATTGATGGGGTGACGAGGGCGTACACAGTCACCGATAATGGTTCCTGTCTCTTTCCTGGGCGTTCTCACGGAATCTGAATTTCTTTTCGGGCCTTGATCACACTCAGCTCCTCTTGCTACTGCCTCCCACTGTCCTGCTTCTAGGCTGAGGCCTCCTCCCCTCCGCAGTTATTCCTAGTTCAGGAGGATCTTGGATGTTTTCAGCCCTGAATCTAGGTGACACCTTGCACAGCAATCTGCCCCTGGGGTTCTGATGGAACAGCATCACTACAGAACATGCTGTACAGCCACCAACAATGTGTGTGTGTGTGTGTGTGTGTGTGTGTGTGTGTGTGTGTGTTAGCATTGTCTTTATAGAAGATAATATTATACAAATATAACGTGACTTTTCACCTATAAATAGAAAAGAAGTGGTCTTAAAATAGACATGGGTATGTGGGATTGTACAGGTTTTCACTTAAAAAACATGTTTCGAAAGCAATCCACAAAACAGTCTTCTTAACCCTCCGTCCAAAGTGGCCGCTTGCCCCATGTGCACCCTGTCTTATAGTCGTATTTATGTATTTTCCTTCTCGCACCTTTTCAAATTTAGTTTATTGGGGTGACATTGGTTAATAACATTATGTGAGTTTCAGGTGTACAATTCAGTAACGCATCAGCTGCGTGTTACATTGTGTGTTTGTTCCCCAAAGTCTGGTCTCATTTCATCGCTGTGTATTTGACCCCTTTCCTCCTCCCACCCCACTTCCTGTCTGGTAACCACCATACTGTGTCTGTGTCTGTGTCCGTGAGCTTTTGTTGTTTGTTTTGTTTGTTTGCTTATTGCTTCCTGTTTTATACCCTACATATGAGTGAAATCTTCATGTCCTTTTTCTGTCTGACTTACTTCATTTAGCAGGATGCTTCTTGCACTATTCAAAGCCTGAAATTATCTTGTATCTGTATATTATGTATATAAATATTACATATACATTATATATGTAAACATTACATATAAAATATACAGTTTACTTATTTACTGCTGCCTTTCCCCCTCTAGCACGTGGCAGGAACCTTATTTGCAGCACCTAGTAGACGCTCCTGACTTTGTTCTAATACAATGAATCCGTCACTTAGGTGGGGCCAAGGGCATAATGACTCGGACACTGAGTGTTTGACTCCTCAAATGATAGAAGCACAAATAATTGGTTGTCAGTTAATTTAGTTTGGTTACAAGAAGTTCTTACTGAAGCTCAGGATAATGGTTTGATTATTCTAGATCTAACAATTTTCTGGACAGCCCACAGTTTTATGGGGAGTCTGCATTTTACATTTTATTTTCCATTATCGCGTATCTCTGAAGTTACAGTTCTTTCTCCATCCATAATCGGCTCCCAGGAATGGCAACGTGAGCAAGCCCCTTGCACAATGGGGACTTACTGTTCAAATGGAGGGCAAGATACCCCAGCCGCGGCCAGGGCTCCTGCGCTGTGACAGGAGTTAATTCCAGGTGCTGGGAACGGGACAGTGAAGCTGGAGTTAGGGTTTCAGGTAGAGACTTCCGACTAGGATGTAGTAGGAGAGATTGGGGGTGAGCATGAGATTCAGTTCAGCGAGAGAGGAGAAAAGTGGGTCCATGGAGAGGAAGCAACATGTTAAAGGGTCTACAGCACTGGGGAGAGCTGGACATGGCTTTGTGTGGAAGGAGCGTCGGTGTTTGAGGTGGAGACTGGTATAAAATGCAGCTGGAAAGGGGGGCAGGAGCCAGGATGGAAGGGGTTTCCCATGTGATCCACTGTGGCTCCCGGACAGTGAACATCCCTGGAGGGGTTCAGACAGGAGTGGCATGTTCACAGTCTTAGGGGGCATGGTTGATTTGTTATACCCGTGATTTAGGACCAACCGTAGATCCCACCATTGCTTACCTGTTACTAACGTAATGGGGGAGGGAGGAGGAATGGCTCAGGGCAAAGCCATCCCCTCAAAGTGCACAGCTCACTCTGTGGCACAGTTAATTGGGTAGATGACATCACATAAAGATTCAAGTCAAAAGGTCCAAAGACATTCTCATACTCCATCACATTTTTTTTGTCCTTTTTTTCCACCTCATTTTCCTGTCCCAGCACAACAAGGTCACACTCTTCCGCCGGCTGCAGCAGATGACGTACAGCCTGATCGAGTGGCGATCCCAAATCCTGTCTGGAACACTCCCTAAGGACGAGCTGGCAGAGCTCAAGAAGAAGGTCACAGCCAAAATCGATCATGGGAACAGGTAAACCAGGGATGACTTTTCACTGAGAACTTAGAAAAAGATGGGCATCCTCATTCTAAGGACCCAGCTCAGCCAGAGCTTTTGACCTTGGAGTTGCCAAAGAGTACTGCTTACTGCTCTCTTTTTGCCTTGGAAAACTTCTCATTTTGTTGAAAAAAATTGTCAGTGCGCTTCATGGGCCAGCCCTTGTCCTTGGTCTCTGATCTAAAGGAGGTGAGGTAGGAGCAGGGACGACAGGGCTTGGAGCTAAGTGGCTCCTCTACCGAACACACTGAACAGATAGGGGCAGACGTTTTGGGGACTGAGACTGTCTCTGTTTATATTTTAACCAGGGATTTTAAGTCAGTATCAGACTCAGTCTCTCTCTCTCCCTCTCCCCCTAAGTGGAAGATATACCATGTGAAAACCAGATTTGCCAGAATAATAAAGCATGTTTTTAGCCTGTTGATTGTATCTGCAAAGTTAATCGCTTCATCAGTTGTCTGATTAGCTCAGGCAGGTGTGTAGTTTCTAGAACTCACTGCCTTTCAGAAAATGGGAAATTCAGTCAGTCCATCAATATTCATGGTGACCTAGGACTCGCCCCTCCTAACTGGCTCTTTTTAAAACACCAGTTTGGTTCCTCATGTTGTTTTTGTTGATGATTGATGGGATACTTAGTTTCGCTTTCTAAATTTCTGTCGCTTGTACACACGTGACTTTCCCCCTCCTTTGCCCTACTTCTTCAACCTCACGGCTCTTGAAAATGCTTCAAAGACTGGGGAACACAGAGCTCATCGTTCTCCCCATGTAGACATCGTAGACTTTGACAGTTGGATTCAGAAATCACTAGGTAAACCCAGCACACGAGATTCTCATTCAACCATTATTTACGAACTCTGTCCTATGTACCCTTCACATAGATTACCTAAGTGCTACCCTAAGAGGTAGCTGCTATTCCCATTTATGGTTAAAGAAACAGACCAAATGAGCATAAGTGATTTGCTTCCAAGTCACAAAGATAAGAGGAAGAAATCTCACATCTTCTTAGGTTGAAGAACTAACAGTGCCCTCCCGACCTGTGTCCATTCATAGGGCTGTTAGCATAAGCTTGCACTGCCAGTCGCATTGTGCTGGGGGCTCTTCCAAACCAGCAGCAGTGGGAGAAGGCAGCTGCCCCTTCCGCATATGCTGCCTCTCTCCTGTTGGGCTTTGGCCTGGGACCCCTGATCTCTGGCATAGGCTGTGCACATCCCACAAGCAGCAGAGCACTCCTGCCTTCCCACGCCAGCCCTGGGAAGCAGCTCAAGAAGCTAAGTTGCTCCAGTGATGCACCACTGACAGGTCTCTGAGCAGCCACCAGGGCCCCTTGCTTCTGAGTCTGGGTGGCCTGTGGGTCTGGCTGCCATGGAGAAGAGGATGCCAGATTAGGTCAGTTAATGGAGATGCTGTAAAACACGGAGGAGAAAAACTAGGCATTTTGCTTTCTACCCAAAGATTTGGCACTTTGCACTGTTACCCCGAGCTTGCTAGCTGTTTGGACATTCCTGTTCCTGAGCGGCTGATGCACGGAATATGCGTTGGGCATTCAGATAGCAGTATCCTATTTCTACCACAGCCCCCACTTCTTGGAACTAAGTAACATTTTTTCTACTTCCGTGTGCACAGTGGGCATGAAAGCCTTCCTGGGGATCCTGTCACGCATAAGCCACGTGGCCACAACTTTTCCTGTGCATTACTCAGAATTCCATCTCAACACAGGTGTTTTCTTGTGCCAGTTGCCACAATAAAAGCTCAAATTTATTGAGTGCACACTATATGCTAGACACTGTATTTCATGCTTTACATGCATTTACCACATTAAATTCTCCCAAGAACCCTGAAGGGTTGGGAATAGCTACATATGAGGAAATTAGGGCTTTGCAAAATCAGCTAAAGCACCCAGAGTCACCTTGCTAGCAAGTGTGAAAACTAAGATTTAGTTTCTGGTCTGCTGACACCAGAGCCCATGCTCTGAAATTGGTTGGGTTGGTCTCTCAGAAATCCTGTCCAAACAAAAGTCTGGGGGAAGGGGGCATCAGTCAGAGTCAGTGCTGATTTTGCCTTTCCTGGTGAGGTTCTGTGGACCCCATCACTTTGCATATCGTGACATAAGCTTGGTTATTGCGATCCTGCATGCTCTCACATCACTGTGGTGTGGAAAGGAGACAGGGATCAGAAGGAGAGGAGCCAGTGGGTGGTTCTCAACTTGTGCAGCACCCACACTCCCTCACTCTGGATCCTCTGGGTCTTCTGGTGAAGAGTTTGCTTCTTTGAGGACCAGCTGACCACTCCTTTCTTTCTAGAATGCTTGGCTTGGACCTGGTTGTGCGAGATGACAACGGCAACATCTTGGACCCAGATGAAACCAGCACAGTAGCCCTCTTCAAGGCCCATGAAGTGGCCTCGAAAAGGATTGAGGAAAGGATTCAAGAAGAAAAGGTGCCCTTCCTCAGATACACAGACTTTGGTCGCTGAGGTTCCATTGTCGAATTTGTTCTTAAGGAGAGAAAGGAAGTCAATGACTGCAGAGGTAGAAAAGTTGTTTAGAAAGTCATTTTAAAAGCAGAACATAACAAAAAGAATGAGGCAGCTGTATCTTACATTCTGATATGGAAAGATGCAAAGATAAACATTAAGTAAAGGAGCAAGATGCAGAACTGTGTATGAAATAATATTATTTATGTTTAAAAAAAGAACATACATACATCTGCACTTGCTAATGTGTCGGCCAACTCTGGAGAGAGGGACAATAAATTGATCATTATTGGCTGCCCCTAAGGGAAGCTGGTGGCAGGGAGCCTTTTTCCATGTAACCTCCCGTGTTTAGTGCATGTATTAGGGTTTCCAAAATAAATAACAAGCATTTGAAAGATTTTGAAAGTAGGAACTAGACATTAAATAAAAATTAAAAAGGTTCAGAAGAAGAGGAAAAATCCACCTGTGTTGTGACTGCCTAACATCTTGGTATTTTGGTATTTGGTCTTCAGTCTTTCTGTTCTAATGATGCAAGTTTTCTGTTTGTTTTCTCGTTTCCGAGCTCGTAGGTTTTACTTCTTTAGCACAATTGTAATACTACTTAATTGTGTTTCTGGCTTCAACGGCTAACATGCCTGAGGGAGAAGCCTTTCCACTGGGATCTGTTGTTTGCTTTGAGGGTTATTCCCCAAAAGGAGGATAACAAATCTTGATTTTTATGCTTTTGAAGTTCATCCAGAAGCAATTGTGTGATGAAGACTTCTTGAAGCTACTAAAATCAGGAATTATGCCCTTTTGACAGCTATTGAATTACGTGGGTTCGGGGCCACGTAAATAATAGACTGAACAGTGCAGTCTGATTATGTACGTAAATAATGATTATGTTACATTTGGCTCACTTGATGATTTTTCCACTTACGTATACTTTCTTCTAAGTGCTCCTCCTCTTGGTCAGTAGTTATACTTGTCCCCCACTTGGCCATGTTTCCTGTTTGCTGAAACCAGGATGCCTTTCTCTCCTGTCCTCTGCATTCAGTCAGTCCTGCAGAACCTGGACATGCGGGGACAGTCCGTCTTCAGTGCCAACCATACCTACGGCCTCTACGTCAACTTCAAGAACTTTGTCTGCAACATCGGGGAAGATGCAGAGTTGTTCATGGCCCTCTATGACCCAGACCGGTCCAGTTTCATCAGGTAATGAACACCCAGTCACCTGCTGTCGACCCTGGAAAAATACCTGGCCTCCACCTACCACCTGCCTGAGTTCTTGGCTCAGTTTGAGAGGGGAGGACAGAGAAGAGAGGGAGGATTTCTAGGCAGGAGAAAATAAAATCCTTTGGGCTACTAAGCCTTTTGTCTGGCTGCTGAAACCGTGCAGTAACAGTTGGTGGGCCCCATGGGTCTTAGAAGTCACCTAAAACTCATCAGAACACAGATAAGAGCAGAGCGTTCAAAAGATAATAGGGGAAGGGTCAGGGGGTTAATCCGCAGAGCGTGGAGGATTTAGGGCACTGGAACTAATCCGCGTCATATTGTGTGGTGGATGCACATCATCATACATTTGTCCAAACCCATGGAGTAACACCACCAAGAGTGAACCTTAAAGTAAACTCTGGACTTTGGGTGGTAGTGATGAGCCAGTTGTAAGTTCATTGATTGTATTAACAAATGTACCACTCTGGTGGGGGTGTTGTTAATGGCGCAGCCATTACATACAACAACTGTGTGTTGTATGGGGGAGGGGTGTGGGAATTCTCTGTACTTTCTGCTCAACTTTGCTGTGGGCCTAAAACCGCTGTAAAATATGAAACCTATAAAAAATTTAATGACTGTAGGGAATGCTAATTGGCTTTGTTCATCCCCACAGTGGCATCACTGCTGAGCAGCTAAGGAAGCAGATGTATTTAGGAGAAGATGGTTAAAAGTGATTACTGACAGATTGTTTATTTCTAAAATAGAAATTGTGTTTGAGCATGATAATGTAGATTCCAGGGGATGGATTTAGAATGATTATCATGAAATTATATTCTTGATTCAGCAAAGCTGAAACTTTTAGACAGGAATTTGAGATGAAGAAAGCCGCGGACGGAATCTGGTGGCATCTGCTGTGTCTCTGCCATCATGAGCAGTGTGTGTCTCGGGCCCACGCTGGGTATGCCTTATGGAGCAGGGCTGTGGCAGACGCCCGTCTCTGGAACCAGGTGACCGAGCGTGGTCACTGTGTGCTCCATGCACGCTGGCCGGACGAATGTAACTGAGCTTTGCTGGGCTTTCCTCCAGTCTGCCCTGGGGGCATTTCCATCCCCAGAGGACCCCTGAGTAAGAAGCGTTTTTTTCCTTCTGCAGTGAGAACTACCTAATTCGTTGGGGCAGCAATGGGATGCCCAAAGAAATTGAGAAGCTTAACAACCTTCAGGCAGTCTTCACCGTGAGTCCCCTCTTCGGTTCAATCATTTTCTTTGTCTAGGATATTAGCAGATGCATATGATAAGTATGTGAAAAGCATAAAAAATGAAATGATGAATATACAAGTCATCCAGGAAAAGTCATCATAATCCTCCTCGAAGGAATAAGCCATTCATTTATCCACAGATATTTGTTGAGCATCTGTTAGATGACAGGCACTGAGCCAGGCACTTGAGATGCATCAGGGAACACACTAGAAAAACATCCGTTTGTTAGAGATGCTTTTGACCTAATGGGAAGGACAGTGATAAACAGTAATCAAAATAAGTGAGTCATTGGTGTAGAATGTTAGAAATTGCCAGTGCTTTGGGGGATTGGGTGTTTCTGGTCTAGGAGCGGGTTGCCACTTAAATAGGTGGGTCAAGGCAGAACTCAGGGATAGAGCCTTTGAGCAAGAACTTGAAGTTGAGAGAGGGAGCTATGCCAATTAAGGGGACCAGCATTTCAGAGTGAGGTTATAGTTCAGGTGGTGGTGGGATCCAGACTGTTTTGTTTGCACATATGGCCTTTCCCCTCTCCTCCTCCTTTCGGAGTAAGAGACAAGATGCTGTACATGGTCAAGGGCGAGGACATTTAGTGGGCTGCAGCCTGGGGCATGGTGGCTCTACCTCACTGGGCTGAGAAGTTTCTGGGGTTCTCTCACTTTTTATGACACCAGTGCTTGAAATGCCCTAGAGCTGCTGCCACCTGCTCTGAGAAGCCTAAGAAGACAGGTTTCTCAGCTCCCGTGAGGCCTGAAGGAGGTACTCCTTCCTTCTCTCCTTTTGTTCCCTAAGCTGCACCCATGTTTTACCTCCATGCCCTCTCACCACTCTTAAGGCAAGGTGAGCAGAGTGTCAGGTAGAGGCCAAATGAAGGGATAAGCGAGGAACAGTGGTCCCAGTGTGGGCTTGTCCATCCATCCATCCACCCACCCATATACCCACCCACCCATCCATCCATCCACCCACTCATTCATTCATTTCCCCTGTTACTGGTCATCCCTTCTGTCAGCATCCCTCTCCACGACAGGACTGGTTTGGTGACTGTCCCTGCACTGTCCCATCTATCGCTTCACCATCTGGTAAATGTACACAAAAAGGTGCTTAGAACTAACTCTCCCTGAAACCTGCCCCGAACTCACAGAGTATTTCCTCACTTCTGAGATAGGTGAGTCGTTTTCCCCTAAAATCAAAAGGCATTCACCAGTCAGTGTGTCCATTAACAAGAAAACACATTTAAAGAAGGCATTATTGAATCTTGGCTCCGTCTTCTAATCAATGCTGCAGAGCTGCAGTTCACCCCTCCCACCATTCAGGACCTTCTGGCATATACCTTTCATGCCCAGCATTTTCACTTAAATAAAATGTAGTGATCATTTCCTAGGTCATAAAACTTTTTTCAAAAACTTATCAATGAATCCATTTATCAATGAATGCAAATGAGTAAATAATAACAGTGCGCAGCAGTTTACCTAACTAGTCAGTCACCCAGAGCCCTTATCTCTCTTAACAGAAGCCTTTCAAAACCTAGAATAGAAATTCAGGGTTGATGTTATCTTTGGTCTATCATCCTATTTTGGAGATTTACATGAATTAAATTACAGAGGATGGATTTGGAGTGATTGTTTAAAAGGTAATTCTTGATTCAGTAAAGAGGCCTTGGACAGCTGTTTCATGAAAAGAATTTGAGATGCAATTAAATTCTGTTTGATGTTAAAGTGAATGAGATCCATGAGTTCATTCATGGGGTTACTCACCCATCTTTATGGATACAAACAAATGTAGAATATGAGCCACAAAAACCAGATATTTCATCCACGCATCGCTTACTAATCAACATACACCCAGAAGCTCCCAATGGAAGCTTCTCCTAAAACACATGAATGATTACAGAAATCAGGGCATGTAAATTTCTCTGCTATAATTGCCTCACAGGATTGTTTGGCAGATGAAATGAAACCAGCAGGTGTGGATACCCAACAAATGTCAATAACATACAAGTTTTAATTTTATTTGACACTGAAATGCATCCTGTACCCACATGTGTCTTGGCAGTATATAAAGTAGCAAGGGCAAGTGTCCTGATTTTTAAATACCCTGCTGGAATGGATGAACTAAAGACTTTAGATTAATTATGGTCTGACTTGCACATTTGAAGTAGGAGCTGGGGAATAGAATTTTCTCCTGTTTTGAGTCCAGTCATTTTTCCTGATGCCATTATAGTTCTTGGGGGCGTGGAGAGAAGAGAGGAGCCATTCTAGTCTTTCAGCTTCAGGAAATAGGCAGAGGTGACAGGGTGACGCAGTGGGACCCCTCTGTGCGCTCTCTGCTCCTTTAGGACCTCAGCAGCACTGACCTCATCCGGCCCCGCATCAGCCTCGTGTGCCAGATTATCCGGGTGGGCCACATGGAGCTGAAGGAGGGCAAAAAGCACACCTGTGGGCTCCGCAGACCCTTCGGAGTAGCAGGTATGGAAAGGCCCAGAGACAAAGATACAATGGTGCAGCCACCATGATAAACAGGGTGGCAGGTTCTGAAAAACCTTAAACTTAAAACTATGATCCAGCAGCCCTGCTTGTGGTTGTGTGCCCCAAAGGATTAAAATCAGTGTCTCGAGCCCTGGCTGGTGTAGCTCAGTGGATTGAGCGTGGGCCTATGAACCAAAGGATCACGGTTTGATTCCCAGTCAGGGCACATGCCTGGGTTGCAGGCCAGGTCCCGGCAGGGGACCCACGAGAGGCAACCATTCATTGGTGTTTCTCTCCCTCTCTCCCTCTCTCCTTCCCTTCCCCTCTAAAGATAGATAAATAAAATGTTAAAAATTAAAAAATTTATTTAAAAAAATCACTGTCTTGAGGAAATAATCACACATCCCATGTTCTTAGCAGCATTATTCACAATAGCCAAAAGGTAGAAGCAACCCAGGTAGGAGACCAGAATGGATCAGTGGGATAAGCAAAGGCGGTCCATCCGTACAATGGCATGTCACTCAGCCTTGAGAGGGAGGGAGTTCTGACACCTGCTACCAAAGGGATGGTCCTTGAGGATGCTGTGTGAAGTGAAGTAAGCCAGTCACAAAAGACACTTCCATGAGGTATGTATTGGATGGTTAGATTCATACAAAGGTAGATGGTGGTTCCCAGGGGCTGGGGAGACAAGAAGGGGGAGTTAGAGTTGAATGGGGATAGAGTTTCAGTTTGGGAGGACAAAAACACGGTGGGGTGGGCGGTGGGGATGGCTGCACAACAACGTGGACGTGCTTAATGCCACCGAGCTGCCCACTTAAAAAGTGGTTACAGTGATAGATTGGTGTTATGTGTATTTTTATCACAGTAAAAGAAATTAATGAAAAATAGAGGAGATGGGGAAGAGAGACAGAGCCAGAGACTGGGAGATGATTCAGCTGCCAGTATTAGTGTCAGACACCCTGTGTCCCCACCGGGACCCTCCTCCTCAGTGTTCCCCACGGCAGTGCCTCAGGTGTGGCTTCTGGAATGTCCTCCCTGCCTGCAGCCACATATTGATTGCTGATTATAGTCAGGTAAAATTCTCCCTGGACAGTGGTTTGCCTGTCTAAGAAATTTACTCTTCAAAGCAACATTGTGTTTGTAACTGCTTTCAAAGAGGATCCTCAGCTTAAATCAAACCCTACAGCCTTCCAAGGGACCCTCTCTTTTCCTGTATAATGTGTTAAATTGAGGAAATACATTTTCAGCCTTAGGTTGAAATTTTGGTCACTAAGTAGTTTTGAAAACCATCAGTGAAATGCCATAATTTTGCTCCTGGAACATGGGCACGGAACCCGCATGTGCCGGGATCACATGGATAGCGAGGCCGCCTCTATGTCCTGTGAGCCTGGATGTGCTGCCTCCCTTGAACAGCCCTGCCCCCAACCTGCTTTGCAGGGGCTGACAGCCCATGGCTAGATGGCCGAGCATCCCTTCCTGATGGAGAATTTAAGTGAACTCTCAGAAGAGGCCAGAGCCCTGGCCTGGGACTGCTCAACTGCCTGCAGGACACTCTATTGAACTAAGGAGTTAAAGCATGTTAGAGGCCATTGTCATTCAGAATGAGCCTCAGAAACTGGAAGAACATCAAGCTGGAACTTTGCTTGCTTTTCTGAGGGTGTGTGTGTGTGTGTGTGTGTGTGTTCAGGGCAGTGAGTATGATGGGAACAGAGAGGAGACTTCTGTCCTCGGACCCTGGAGGCCAAGCACCAGCAGAGCTCAGGAGTATCTAGCTGTGGCAGTGACAAATGAACTGCCTATTGTTTTTTTTTTTTGTGTGTGTGTGTCTTTTAAGATTTCATTTACGTATTTTCAGAGGGAGGAGAAGGGAGGGAGGGAGAGAGAGGGAAACATCAATCAGTTGCCTCCTCGCTCGCCCCCTACTGGGGACCTGGCCCACAACACAGGCATGTGCCCTGACCAGGAATCAAGTCTTTGGGTTTGCAGGCTGGCGCTCAATCCACTGAGCCACACCAACCAGGGCTGCCTATTTTGGGGGGGAGGGTTGTTAAATACAAGTTTTGCAGGTTTGTTTAGGGCTTCTTTTGTACAAGTTTTGCAGGGTTCCCTGAGGCTGCCAGCCAGTTGATGCCGTGCCCTGCTTTCTACAGCCTCCTTCCACCAATGTTGTTATTTCCCAGGCCTGACACTGTGGTTTGGGTTATTCCGAGAAGCCATTTCCTTCCTTATCCTTAGTTTCTCCTATGAGAATTGTCTCATATCTCAGCATTTCTTTTAATCTCCGAACAGATTATCTGTGGAGTGGGCCATTGGTGAGTGTTTATAGCCACATTGTCATTTATTAACTAAGGGATTGCCTCTTGCCTGGGGCCCTGCCTAATTTCAGCCACTTTCTACTTCTGTAGACAGCAGGAGATAGTCAGGTTCAATGCTTTGATCCTGTGATCACTTTTGAGTTCATACCTTGACTTTAACACTTAGGACTTGAGACCTGGGGCAAGTCACTTACCTTTGCTGTTTTCAGTTTCCTCATCTCTTACAGTCAAGCTAATAATTTCTGTATAAATAAGATAATATACATGCGGGGTCTTCTCATATGGGCAGCTGGTGCTCTGGCCTCCCTTTGTTTACTGGCAAATCAGGAGAAAATGTCAAATGGGAGAGAGAGGACCACTTCAAGTCCTGTGCTTCTCTCCCACATCTTTATTCTGTTGACACTTAGACCAAAAATGTGTGTTTTCTGGGTCTTTGCATACAGACTCAGTGAAAAGTGGTCAGGGCATCAAATTTCTCAAGAATGTAGCGGCCCGGTCTTGTAGACTTTGGGAAAGGTGGCCGTCTACAGGGTTATCGCAGAGCGTCTGAGCCCCTGCAGCAGGGAGCCCCTGGTGAATTGCTCTTCAGCTGAGCAGGTACAGAGGAGTCCGGGTCAGCAAGGGACGAAACGTCTCATATGTGGTATCTCCTTTTCCCACTGTTTTGTGTTGCTGATACTCTTAATCTTCCGTAGTAACCCACTGAGGCCTGAAGTAATTAGTTTCTTTAATTAAGTTTATCTTCTTCCTAGTGATGGATATTACTGATATCGTACATGGGAAGGTGGATGATGAAGAAAAGCAGCATTTTATTCCCTTTCAGCAGTAAGTACTTTGGCATTTGTCCCGGGTGACTTGAGACCTGGATTAGCACTTGGAATGATGTGTTCATTCAGAACCAGGTGCTGGAACCATGTGTCTAGTTAGAGAAGGACAGGCTGTCCAGCTGGAAGGAGGTCAGAGAGGAGCTGACAGAGGACTTTATTCCAGTTCCTTTATATTGGACTCCAATGGCAGAGAGTAAATGGAATTTTTCTGATTCTACCGAAATGACTGAAGGAATATAAGGGGCAAATCTACGTCTGTACTAGAAAGCAGAGAATGGTGCCGTGGAAGGGTCAGAAATGCCAAAGGATATCTGTGCTTTTTCACCTAGAACAGGTGTCATGCAAGACAAGGACTTATGTAGGACAGCACTGGTTTCTCAAACAGGCACATGCGTGCAGACCACCTGGGACCTTGTTGGAATGCAGACTGTGACCCAGTAGGTCTGGAGTATCCATCACCGAGCTCCCAGGATGCTCATGCTGCTGGTCTGAGGACCATGCCTGGAGTGCTGACGGCTCGGGAGGTGTGAGAGTGAAGCGGACAGGTCCATGGGTTCCTGCAGAGGGAGCGAGAGCCAGCCTTGGGAGGACTCGCAGGGAGCCCTGAATTGCTTTGCTTAGAGGTGTCCATCACCTGGCCTCCACGCTGAGCTGGGAGCTGCTGGCCGCAAGTCACCATCCCCGTACCGCAGACGCAGCCTCCATATGAACTCACAACCGGCTCTGGGAGCGAGGCTCTGTCACGCTGTGCACAGGTGGCAGCAGCCTGGTGAGGCTGGAGCGTTGCTGGGGCTGACTCCTCACAGCTTAGTTGTGTCAGTGACAGAGGGTGGTTGTCTAAGCCAGCTTGTCGCTGTCACAGCACATCCATCTGACACATTGGGAGTTACAGATGTCTGCCCAAGGCCGTTTGAATTCATAAATACTTTATTAACAATAAATAATATTACATGATTTTAAATTGTTTTGGAATAATAATAAATCAGTGGAGGAAGACAAACCGTGCAAAAGAGTCAGAAAGTTAGCCAGCCATTTAAGAAACATAAGTCAGACCCTTGTCTTAGAACCCACACCATTGTAAAGGCCTGATGATGAAACGTAGTAACATACTTCAGGAAAGTAGCAGTTTTACATAATGGCGGTGTATGGGAGGGCTTTCTGAGTCAGACACCAAAGTCTTGACTAAAAAAGTAACTGATAGGTATAGCCACACAAAAATTTTAAACAACTTATACATAGAAAAAATTTAATATAGTCTTCGGAATGTCTATGAAAGAAATATGCACACACACAAAGAAATGGCCTGTAAATTCATTGAGAATCAATGAAATTCAAATTAAATAATGAGGGTTAGTTTTTGTCTTGACCCAGTTATAAAAATAGATGAGATAGTCAGTGTTTGGTGAGTGTGAGGAACGTATGTTACTTATGTGAACACGGGTGGGCAAAGGCAGGTTCACAGCTGCTCGCGCGGGAAACACATGCAGCTTGTCATGGTGCCGCTGCTCGTTGACCATGTGGTGTGCGGACTACTGCGGACTTTTGCCCCCCCCATGTAAATTATTCCAGTATATTAAAAGCCTTAAAATATAGATATTTCCAAGGATGTACTCCATAATTAACAGTGATGATTTCTGTTGGTGTAACTATAGGTGGTTTTGTCCCTCTTTTTGTTAAATCCTGTTTTCTAAACATTTTTCTATGTTATTTTATTAAAAATACAGAAATCCTTATCTTTTAACGTAAAGCCCAGTACCTTTGGGCCGGTTTCTAAATATAATGGTACAAATAGCTCATGCTAAGTAACATTTCCCTCCTTCATCAAAATGCTGCAATTTACCCTTTTTTAAAATACAGGGTGGGGCAAAAGTAGGTTTACAGTTGTGGTATGCAAACACAGAGCTTATTCTTGTGTTATTAATTGTGGTATTTTTCTACACAAACATGGTGAGCCTGCTTTTGCCCGTCCTCCATGCATTTATCTGAGATCTGCGCCACCCACACACATGGGCCCACCAGAGCCATGGCGGTCAGGGTGACATTTAGCTCAGTGCTGATTTGAATTATGAGATGGCGTTCAAATTTGTGAATGTTGCTCCCAATATAAATATCTATATACATTTAAGTATGTTAAATAGATATAATATATTACATTTAGTGAATATAATATATTAAAGTGTATTACACTTTCATATTAATGCATTAAATTAAGTGCATTAATATAGTAAATCAACTATATTAATATAACTTACATAATCAGTAAATATCAAAATATATAATAAACAAATATGTTTAAATATAAAAATACAATTTATTAATATATTGAATATGTACAGATATATACTTATGATAAATATAGCTACCTATGAATGTTCTTATATAACATTACCATACAATAATATGTATGCATTATTCATGTACATAACAGGTACAACATTCATGCTGTAGACGTTATATGAAACATGTAATAATGTGACACAGTATATTATGTATATGTGAATAACAGGGATAGCGTTCATGGAAACGAAAGCTATTCTGCTTATAATAAATGGTATATTTATATACCATTGTAAATACATCTAAAATAGGGGCAGCATTACAGATCTGAAAGTCATCTTAAATGTGTTTCGGTGCATTGGCTTTGTGTCCCCCAGGAGGGATTTCTTTCTTCAGTTGTGTGCCTCCCTGCTGGCCCTCCGTGCAGCTCCCACCTGGCAGACATGGTGAGACCGCATGCCTGAGGTGGTCTCCACTGTGTCCTGACACTCGGAGGACACCAGCCCTGACTTGATTGCCACCCTGCTGTAAAGCCATCATGGTGCAAATCACAGCCTCTGGCATTTACTCCTACGTTGATGGCAGATGTCTTCTAACTCACCTCAAAAGCTGTGGAGTGGGACTTCCAGCCAAGATGGAGGCATAGGTGGACATACTGTGCCTCCTCTCACAACCAAAATTAAGGACAATAAAAATTTAGAACCAAAAAAACAACCGGAACTGATAGAAAATTGAATTGTACGGAAGTCCGACAAGGGTTCACCCAGACTAGTAAGAGGGGCAGAGTTGGTGGCTGGCAGAGAGGGGTCGCGGCAGAAAAAAGCAGTGGCTAGTGGTCCTGGACGCCCAGGCAGCAGTTGGCACACCCCAAGCACACTGGCGGCAGTTACCGGGTGTGGGGAGGCAACGAGCAGACCAAGCGAGGAGCACTAGGTGGCTGACCACGGTCACACATTTGTGTGCAGATAAACCAGGCGAAAACGGGCAGCAAGACAGACTGCACAACCCAGGACCCCAGCACCAGGAGGTAAAGCCTAAAAGCATCAATTGAAAGCACTTGTGGGGGCTGAAGTGCCGGGAGATACTCCCAGCCTCCCAGGAGAGTTTGTTGGAGAGACCCACAGGGTCCTAGAATGTACACAAGCCCACCCACATGGAAATCAGTACCAGATTCTGGCCCAATTTGCTTGGGGAAAGCAGCGGAAGTGACTGGAATCTGAGAGAGTGCAGAGCAAGCACCATTGTTCCCTCTCAGACCCCGCCCCCACATACAACGTCACAACCTAGTGACTGGGCTGCCCCGCCCTGGTGAACACCTAAGGCTCCACCCCTCACTAGGTAACAGCTGCAACCAGACCAAAAAAAAACAAAAATGGCTCAAACAGGAGCACAGATCAAAGCTCCAGAGCCAATTCATCTAAGCGACCAAGAGATAGCCAACCTATCAGAGGCACAGTTCAAAGCACTGGTGATTAGGAAGCTCACAGGATCGGTTGATTTTGGTAGCACATTAGATGAACAAATGAAGGCCACAATAAGTGAAATGAGGGGAAACACACAGGGAGCCAATACTGATGGGAAGAAAACTGGGACTCAAATCAATGGAGTGGACCAGAAGGAAGAAATAAACAAATAGAAAAGAATGAAAAAACAAGGATTCAAAAACAATGAGGAGAGGCTTACGAACATCCAGGACATCTTTAAACATCCCAACATCCAAATTATAGGGGTACCAGAAGGGGAGGAGGAAGAGCAACCAGTGGAAAACTTACTTGAACAAATAATAAAGGAGAACTTCCCCAATCTGGCAAAGGAAATAGACTTCCAGGCAGCCCAGGAAGCTCAGAGAGTCCCAAAGAAGTTGGACCCAAGGAGGAACACACCAAGGCACATCATAATTACATTAGCCAAGATTAAAATGAAGGAGAGAATTCTAGAAGCAGCAAGGGATAAAAGCAGAGTCACCTACAAAGGAATTCCCATCAGACTGTCAGCTGATTTCTCAAAAGAGACCATACAGGCAAGAAGGGGCTAGAAAGAAGTATTCCAAGTCATGAAAGTCAAGGACCTACATCCAAGATTGCTCTCTCCAGCAAAGCTGTCATTTAGAATGGAAGGGAAGATAAAGGTCTTCTCAGATAAGGTCAAGTTAAAGGAGTTCATCATCACCAAGCCCTTATTATATGAAATGTTAAAGGGACTTATCTAAGAAAAAGGAGATCAAAAATATGGCAGTAAAAAGACAGCACACTCACAGATATTAACAACCACACCTAAAACAAAAGCAAACTAAGCAAACAGCTAGAACAGAACAGAAACACAGAAATGGAGATCACATGGAGGGTCAGCAACAGGGGAGTGGGAGGAGGAGAGGGGGAAAAGGTACAGAGAACAAGTAGCATAGATGGTGGGTAGAAAATAGACGTGGAGGGCAAGAATAGTGTGGGAAAGGTAGAAGCTAAAAACTTGTGGACATGAACTAAAGGGGGGAATGTGGGTAGGAGGGGGTATGCACGGTGGAGGGGAATGATGGGGGAGAAATGGGACAACTGTAATAGCATAATCAATAAAATACATTTAGAAAAAAGCTGTGGAGTGTATTGTAAGAGAGTTCTGCATGTATATTCGGCTAGTTCATCCGAGGGAGTCCTTTGAGAAGAGCTCAGATGGATGATAGCGAGCCCATTTTCGTAACAGTGAAGTGTGTTTCCCGGGTTGTCAGGATACAGCCCTGAGCCCCTTGGAGAAAACTGGCCTGCCTAGTGGGCACGAGAACACCCTGCAGCCGCAGCCAAGAAGACTGGAGACCACAGTGCTGGGCCAGGCGATGTGCAGTCCCTACTGCTGCTGCACTGTTGGTAGACTGGGGCTGCCGCTGGTTCTGTGATCCCGCAGCCCCAGCTTTGGCCTGAGGTGATTGTTGAAGGGAAGGTCATTTGCTGGTGCCTGCGCCATTGCAGCCCTAAATGTACAGTAGTTTGTCATCACGTGGGAATCTAAAAACAGTCTCCTAAGTCCTGCATGCACAGAGTGTTGGCACTAGATGGGGCCTTAAAGGCGATGACCATGCCTGTCTCCTTACAGATGAGGATGCTGAGGCCCAGAGAGCACTGCTGGAGCTCACTGCCAAGTAGAACCAGAACGGGAAGCAGGTCTTCTGCCCCTTCCCAGTCCTGCAGTTCCAGGACAGCGGCCTGTCCCACAGTCCAACAGCATCAAGTGTTGCCTCCAGTTTTGTTAATATTTGGCCATCAGTCTTGTTAGTTCTTTTTTTTTTTCTTTTCCTCCTTTGCTCCAGTCATTTGCAAGGTGAATTTGGTGTCTAAAATAGGCACCCAGTGGAAAAATAAGAAAAGATAGAAAGAGTCCTCTAGTTAGGTGGGTTTGGTGTTTCCATTCCTAAGCTATTCCCATAGGAGCCACCACTCTCTGCACCCATGCTACAGGGACGTCCTCTGTTTTTCTTACCTCTCATCTCTGACTTTCCCAGGATTGCCATGGAAACCTATATCCGGCAGAGGCAGCTAATCATGTCGCCCCTGATAACATCCCACGTGATTGCGGAAAATGAGCCACTCACTTCAGTCTTGAACAAAGTGATAGCAGCAAAGGAAGTGAACCACAAAGGACAAGGTACATAGCCCTGCACTCAGCTGGGATGGGGTGAGGGCCTTCAGAGCTGGGCCCATGGACTCTTGCCCTTCCTTGTCTTCCTCTGGCATAACACACCCTGCTGGGCACTGCCCATCTCAGCTCCCTGCTGAAGGCAGTTAATACCAAAGGGCACCCACAATGCACCCGACACCGAAATGGATCCCAGCCACAGTTTTTAAATTCTATGGAACAAATTTTTATCCAGTGACTCTTCCCTCACTTTGTTTACCCACAAGCCCGGACTGAGTTAATGCACAAAGAGGGAGAATTTTGAGGGTAATTATGTTAAACTCTGAGTATGTTTATCCCACTACATTTCCTGAAGTTGAGAGGAGGAGACCAAAGCAATGCACAAGACTACGTATTGTTATAAAATAACGGGCTCTCTAGCAAGAAGTGTTTGGTTGTTTTTAGTACTTCATGTGGGATTCTGTTGACATCATTTGAACCCAGAGAAGTTCTGCTTATTGAAACTTCATTTTAAATTCAAAATAATCAAGGAGAATAGTTCAAATTTTTCAATTTAAATGCCAAGATGGTGATGTTTTTGGACAGTCTTGAAAATTGAGTTACATTTTTTTAACCACCCTATAACTGTCTTCCAAAGTGGATGCAACCAGAAAAGACATATTTCTGCATATTTAGTTTTCTGTGTATTAACAAGTATCCTGAGTGGGAAGGACATGTAAGGAATCATTGAAGAATTAAAACAAATAACTAAATATGTTTCTATTTAGAGTTTTTTCAGTTTTGTTTTGGAATTTTAACAAAACTGAAAAAAGATCATTTATTCTTTTGCTGCTTAACAAAACAAGCATTTTTCAAATGTTTTTATGCTCTTCACAAATATTTTTGTGGCTACATAATATTCCATCGCTTGGATTTCGGAAAATGAAATCCCCTAAGTAAACACTTAAGTGTTTTCTAATTTGTCACCATTATAAATTTAAATAAGTACTGTGACAATCTTTATAATTGCCACTTTTCCCATATTTAGAATGGCCTCTCAAAAAAATTCCCAGAAGTAGGATTTTGGGGTCAAATGACAGCAACAAGCATAAGTCTAGACACATAAAGCTGCAGATTCCTGCCGGTGGGCACCGGTTACCATGTCGCCCGCTTTGCACACTGACACTCAAAAATCTTTCCCCGTTTGAAAGGTAAAAAGTAGATTTCCATATAATTCTCCTGAATTAAAAAAACCCCAGCACTACTCTTCATGAATCATGTAGTCTTCATGAGTATTTGTGATTTTCTAAAGTTTTCCTCCTGGGTTTTTATGAGCCTTTAATATACTAAAGATTATCTTATTTAGGACACATATTTTTCCATTTTTGGTTTACCAAATAATTATAAACTTCTTGTACTTCTTTATGAATTGTGTATTTATGTCTTATTTATTTGTGAGAACCTTAATGTTTTTCTTCTAATAGTATAAATTCATAATTATTTATAAGTATTTCATCACTTTATAGTATACTTATTTTTTATAAATATCAAAACTTTCAGTTTATGTACAGATAATTCTTTTTGCTTTGATGCTTTCATTTGTTTCTATATTTAGAAAATGGTTCATTATCAGAGATTTAATAAGTATATCTTTATTTATTCTTTTAATTTCCCATCTACTTTTATATTAGGAATCTATTTTAATGAAAATGTGAAGTGAGAAATTATACAGATTCTGCTCTAAGTAGCAGGAAATTATACCAGCACATTTATGAGATTGTTGTGGTTTTTTTCATGATTTGTTGTGACTCTTTTGGTATATATTAAATTGTTATATATTATAGTATTTAATCTCATTGTTCCCATTGATTCACTTAACTTTCTTTTCTACTATTAATATCATACATTACTATAGTTCTATAGCATTTTGGTGTCTTTTAGGGGCAATCTTTACCCTTTTTTTCTCTCAAAGTAAACATGTGTTCACATCTCTGTCAATCAAGTCCTGATGGAGTGTCATGAAAATGGTAAATTAACCAGCAGAGAATTTTCATCCTATTAATACTGTATCTGTATGTGAAAACAACATATTTTTCTCTGTGTTGGTGTGTGTTATTATATAGATCACAAAGGGAACTAAAGGTTTATCCTTTATGTCTTTATAGGACTTTGGGTATCCTTAAAGTTATTGCCAGGTGATCTCACGCAGGTTCAGAAGAATTTTTCACACCTGGTGGATAGATCAACAGCAATTGCCCGAAAAATGGGCTTTCCTGAAATAATACTTCCAGGTAAGAAATCTTTGCTTCAGTCTCTTGCTGCTTCCTCTAGGACTTCGTTCTGTGAAGTAGGTATTTCTAACAGCACAACTGCAACAACACCAATCCACCAATTTAGTCATCTGCCCTCCGTGGTGCTGAGACCATGAGGTGCTCCCAACAGGGCTGCGTGAAGATACCCACTGCGCAAGGTCAAGATAGCGCTTCACAGTGTAACTCAGAATTTTCCATTCGCTCTCTCTCGCTGTCTCTTTGGCACAAGCCCGTCTGAAATGCTTCCCTAGGCCGTCATTAAGTTCAACTACATGCACAGGTTCTCTGTGTCATTTGCAGGTACCTTTTCTTGCGATGCATTGCCAGCCCAGTGGGCTCCCTGCTGGGACACTCCAGCAAGGTGCCTGCTCAGTCTCAGTGGGACCTTGTGCTTCCTTTGCTTCAGCTCCAGCTGTGTGATTGTCTGTCCCCAAACTCGTGGTGATACGAATGTGAACATTCTGCAGTTTCTCACTTCAGTGTCATCTTATTTTCCACCACATGCTGGTGGTCTGCGTGTGTGTACTATTGTACTTAATAATTTAACCCATTTAGCTTCTTAATCCTCATGATAGTAAAAGGAAATTATTCCCTCAAGGTACTTTATATAATCTGTAAAATTACCATTTTATTATATAAGTATTATATGTAAAGTGTATGTTATAGGTGAATATTAAAATATGAATATATGACATGTATTTTGTAGGTAGATAAAACATATAAATAATCTTTGGCATATTAGAAAAATTCTAGAAAACCAAGCTCATCTATTACATAAAACTTCTGGTTCCTTTAAAGTAACATAAGGTTCTTTTCTCCTTTGGAACTTTAATGAACAGTAATAATTTGCTTCTGTGCACATTGTCTGCACATAGTAGGTATTCAAAGAATATTTGTGGAATGAATAAAGAAAAGAGCTTTAAAATGGAAATTATCTTTTCTTATGAAATAAGGTAATTTTTCACCTGCCTTCCAGAGCCATTCTACCCTGATACATAATTCATCAGCATTCTGGGAAAATGTTTCGTCTTCTTGTCATTTAAAAAAATAAGTATTGGTAATATTCTTATGACTGAAGGCAGTTTTATTGCTACATCAATACAGAAATTTGAAAAACATAAAGTAGAGAATTTTATTTTTTGAACAAAATGAACTTATCTTTGAAATCTGGCTAGAGAGGTTCTTTGTATCCATAGGACTGGGGCGCAGACCCCAGGATGACAGTCAACTTTAAAATCACCTGGGCTGATGGTTCTCCAATGCTAGCCTTTTTGGATCAACTAGTCAGCATCACCTGGGAAACATTAAAATACAGATTCCAGACTTTTCCAGAAACTCTGATTCAGTTCATGATACCAGGACTCCCCAGGTGATTCTAGTGATCCTCCAGGTTTGGGAAATATACCAGATCTTGACCTGCATCCCTCACCTGACAGCTTCTTCACATCACCAGTTAAACAGCTTCAGATGTGTCCAAGCTCTTCCCTCTGCCCCACTTTCCCCTCTTACTCTCAGCTCTTGTCTTCACAGCTTGATTCTTGGAAGCGGTTACACTCTGTCTCTGCTTTCATACCTGCCAGTCACCTGCCAGCCACTCCAGAATGGCTATCACTGGAGTCACCAAAGATTGCAGAGTCACTAAGTCCAAAGGCTAGTTTTTAGCATAATGATCCTTTCTGGTCTTTCTGCAGCATGTTACCCTGTTGGTCACTCCCTTCCTGAAACAGTCCCCCTTCCTTATTGGGGACCCACACTCTTCTCTCTTTCTCTATCCCTTGAGACCCTCCTAGTACTCCTCTGCCCCCTTATCATCTTCTGCCTCACCTGTAAGTGTGAGTGCTCCTCAGTGCCTGGTCCTCATGTCAGTTTGCTGGAGCCACCATGACCAAGGACCGGGGACTGGGGGACATCAACATCAGAAGTGTGTTTTCTCACAGTTCTGGAGGCGGGAAGTCTGACATGAAAGTGTCAGGTTTGGTTGCTTCCGAGGCCTCTTTGCATGGTGTACATATGGCCACCGTCTCCCCGTGTCCTCACATGGTAGCCCCCAGCCTGTGTGTTATCTGTGTCCTAGTCTCTTTTCATGAGGACACCAGTGCTATGGGATGAGGGCCCAAACATGACCTCATTTTACCTCAGTCACCTTTTTAAAGGGCCTCTCTGCAAATACAGTCACATTTTGAGGTATGGAGGGTTGAGACTTCAACATGAGAATTTAGTGGGGCACAAGTCAGCCCATGAAAGGAGCCCTTTGTGTCCCATCTATACCCTGCTCCTAGGTGGTCACATCTGCGCACTTGCCCTCTGTGTGTTAGTGGCTGCAAAAGCGTCTCTCTCACCCCAGGACCACTCCCCTGAACTCTGTCACCATAGATCCAACTGTTTCCAGCCTCGGGACGTGAGTAGGTGCCGTTCCCTGACTGGATCCCTCTTCTCCTCTTCAGTTGCTCAGTTCTTACTGAGAGTTCCCAGTTGAACTTGTGACTCCGTGCATCTGTAGCTGGAACTTCTGTTTAGTTTTATCTATGATAATGGAACCCTGTCCGTCCAGTTGTACAGATAAGAAAGTCACCCTTGACCCCTCCCTTTCTTTCACACCTCACTCAAACTTTGTGGGCAAGACCTGCCAGTCTTACCTTTAAAAGGCCTCTCAAAGCAACATCCTTCTTTATCGCCATTGCCTTCACCGCAACCGGAGTGACACCTACTGTTGACTCTTCCCTGAACAACCGCTGTCACTTCCCAGCAGGTCTCCCTGTTTCTGCTTGCTTGGACCTCACTTCCTTTTCTCCACACTGCAGCAGCACGAGTGAGCTTTTATGACAGCCCACCTGATTGTGTCTCCTCCCATGCGGAAAACACTTCAATGTTATATTTAGGACAAAGGCACGCATTCTTAGCTTGGCCTGCAAGCTTAGGGAGACTGTCTCTTATCTGTCTCTGTAGCCTCATCTCATACCACCACTTCTCACCACTGTGAACACTTCCATCATGTATACTACCCCTGGGCCTTTGCACATGCTGCTCTTGCTTACTCTCATCCCTCTAGTATCAGCTTAAAGGAAAGATGCCCATATGCCTCAGTCAAGGTTGGAACCTAGGGTCATGCTTCACAGAGCCTGGCCTGGGCCCTCATTGGTGAGGATGCATTTCGTTGCATGAATATCTGATAATACTGCCCCTCTCCCCCACCTGACTGTGGGCTGCGTGAGACTGAGGCTGGTGTGTGCTCACTGTCATCTCCACATTAGTGCAGTGCTTGTACACAGTAGGTGTGGCTCACCGTCCTCTCCCAGGCACTCAGTGCAGTGCTTGCTCACAGTAGGTGCTCAGTCAGTGTTTTAAATGCATACTATCTTATCCGATTCTACCACCGTTTATTCTACCAGCTGTCTGTGGTTGGAAGTTGAGGGAGTTTCCCAGATTTCACTCCCATAAACAGTATCTCAGTGAATATCCTTACAGATAATCATGGCCCACATTTCTAATACTTTGAACAAATGTTACCAGTGAAGTGACTATGTCAGTTAAGGCTTTTGACACAAGCTGCCAACTTCTCGATTGACAGTGTATGCCAACTAAGATTTCCAACTGTAATATTTAAACAAGCTCCTTTTTCTTCACCCATACCAGTGTCTTAATTTTTTTCAATCAAGTAAGTGATGAAAATGTTGTGTTCTGAATATGCACCCCAATTTCCTTGTAGTGCTCTGAGATTGTCTTTTTTACTCCAGGAGGCAACTTAATATAGTGTGGACTTTGGAGTCATTTGTACAATACTGAGTCTCTCTGTCCCAGGAACTTGGTTCGCCTTTCACGCATTCCAGGCTTCACTTATGTGTCTCAATAACATTTAAATTTTTTCTTGACTATGGGGGGTTACATACTTATTAATTAATTTTTATTTTTATAATTTTGTGCTGGTTAACCAAAAATATGACAAGCAAAAATTATTCTGACATTGGTAAAACAATTAATCTTATTTAAATAAAGTATTTGATAAGCTTTCAGAAAGTGTCTATGTCATCAGATAGTTATAGGTATTAAATCAGTTATTTCGTGTAAGACACTTTGAACTGTACCTAGTGCATAGTAAGCACTCAGCACTTCATTATTTTCAGATGCATTAAAATATCACACTGCCCAAGGCATTACTGAAAAAAATCTGCCACTATAACTTAATAAAATATATCATGTACTTACAATTAGACAGCAATTATTAAATGGAATAAAGGCCTACTATTGAAAAGAGTTCATTTTTTCAAAACTATACTTCGTATGGAAAGACAGAGTGAGGTCATGTGAGGAGAACAGTGTGTGCAGAAAGTGCTGTATGAGTAGCTCACGGTGAAGTCGGATCTGGCCATTCCTAGTTTACTTTTAGTTTATCTTACTACCTCCTGAAAGTTAAAACTGACGTCTCCCAGCACCATTCACAGGCTGAGTTGTTGTGTTATAGGAGATGTTCGCAACGACATTTACGTCACCCTGATCCACGGGGAGTTTGACAAAGGGAAAAAGAAGACGCCCAAGAACGTGGAGGTGACCATGTCTGTGTGTGACGAGGAGGGTAACACCTTGGAGGTACGCACCATGACCCTGAAATGCCGCTGCTGTCATGCACTTTCCCAGAACTGGGAGCTCTGGACTGTGATTGATTGTTCTCCTCATTAGGGTACATTTGGTTTTGCATAAGGAAAAACTGTGAGACCTGTTAAATTTGTGATTAGCCATGATAGGTTTTAGTAAGGAACCCATTTAGACTCTTATTTTTGTATTTTGCCTGTGTTGAGAAATATCTCAAGCCACTCATGATTTCACGTGTACCCTCTTGAACCGAGGTTCTTTGTCATTCTATTCAGCCACTTCCAAACCTGTCCCGTTCCTCGGGAGCTTGAGCGAGGTGGCGCGTGTGCCCAGAAGTGCTGGGCTCTCTCGCACTGGGCGAGCAGAGCCAAAGTGGATGCGCCCAGCAGAGGCTGTCGGACTGGCAGCCTCTTGGTTAGAGGTCAGCTGCCACAGTCTGGTAGTTCCAGGAATCAGGAATCAAGGTGCCGCAGCCCAGAGAGAATAAGAGATTTTTCTCAGGGAACACAGATTAGTGGGGGAGCTGGAAGTGGATACAAGGTGTCGACTTTCCATCCAGAGTTCCTCCAGCCATTCATGTGGAGGAGAAGCGAGTCTGGGTTCTGACATCAGAGGGAAGGATACAGGCAGGAGGCTTGCCCTGTCTCAACGACATCTGGCTCCTCATGGCTGAGCTGTGGTCACCTGCTTTGGAATCCAAGAATCCTGCTGTCTGTGCACTCAGCTCACTGGTGCTGCACTGCAGGGGGCCTTGAGGGAACAACAGCGTACACAGCAGGGTGTCACTTCCCCTTGTATATGTAATCTTTGAAGGAAACCGTTGACTAAGGATAGTAGTATTCTGCATCATGGGACAAGCGGAGTGCTGTGGGCCAGGGTGTGGGAGCAGTCCATATGTTTTACTGTAGAGCCCCTCAGTTCAGGAGTTCAAGTACACATCTTCTCCAAGTCGGCCATTTCATGGCTTTGCTAACTAGCTTGGAGGTACTCCCATGGAAGCCTGGTTTTACTTACTAAATGGTTCATTACTAGGAAAATGGACAGAGTGAGTTTTGGGGGATGTGCCATACCTGTACAGCAAGTCCTTAAAGCAGAGCGTGGACAGGACCTCACACAGCCATGGGCCTGCATCTGTGCTGCACTCCTGGCTGCCCTCACGAGGCCTCTGTTCCCAAGAGAGAAGAGATGAGAGGAAAGGAAGAGGACAGCATGTGTCTGGGGAGGGAAGAGGAAATAAATGTTGCAGCAAAGAGGAGTCAGGATGGTGCAGGGTCCCTTAGCGATCACCACACTGAGACCCTCAAGAGAAAGTTGTAGCAGCTCATTCTTCCTCTGCCCTTCATGCCCCAGGTGTACTCATTGTGCAGCTGCCCTGGGCTGGCCGTGTGGAGGGTAGAGGGCACATGTGTGGTGCGGGGGGTACCTTTATTGTTCTAGATAATATCCTCTCCTCATTTTTTTTCTCTCCACCCAAAGAAAGCAATTCATCCTGGCGCCGGATATGAAGGCATTTCAGAGTACAAGTCAGTAGTCTATTACCAAGTCAAGCAGCCCTGTTGGTATGAGACGGTCAAGGTGAGAATGTAGCTCCTCTCATACATTCACAACCTCACTTACATTCCTTTTTACCTGCAGATCATTCCTACTTTATCCTAAAGTTTCAGAGAGGTTGCATGTGGTGTGCAGTAAGAAAACTGATCATTACAATTCTTCAGAAGAGTATTTAAGAAACTGAAACTTCTTAAATAGCATCCTCATTCATGAATGTGTAGAATTTGAATAGAGAGACTGGATGCAGTGACATAAGAGGCTGCCAGAGGGCCCACAACCAAGTGACACTTCCCACACTCCGCAAGGAGTGGCCTCACAGTTTTTTCTCCTTGGCCTCTGAGCAAGTTTTCTGGGCCTCTTTTCTGTTTAGATATGTGTGTTACACACTGCAAAGTGCTTTTCAGATTGGTCCTCTCATGTGAACCTCTCAATAGCCCCTCGACTAAACCGTTTAGGGCTGTAATGCCCTTGCTGATCAGGTGCCTGGGAGTCCAAGATCCTGCAGCTATTCAGTGTCAGAGCCTGAATTGGAGCACGCTTCTGAATCCCGGGCTCCGCCAGCTCTCTCTCATCGGAGCCTTCTGAGTTCTCCACAGAAAACTCAGAAAAGATACATTTGTGTTAATATCTCAATACCAAAGTAACTATTGTCCACAGTATTATATACTTCAGTTGTTTTGAATTATGCTGTTTATACAAATGTACATGATGCTTTTAAAAACTACTTATCTTGAAGCTTTAAATGTATTCAGAGGTGTATTTTTAGATACTTGGGTAATATTCCATCACATCATTATGTCAGGACTTAACTGGTCTGACATAATGATGTCAGAAATTCTCTGTTCTTTTCATTGCCCTGTGTTTCTGTTTTTGCTGTCCCACTTCATTATATAAGCAGCAAAGTCTTCCTTGCCCCCAGTATATATCTTCTTCTATTATGACCCAAATTAATACCATATAAATGTGCACCTTGAAGTCCGAAATGTGTAAACCTCAAAGGGCTGGTCTTTGCCCTCCGAAATATCTCCTGCCTTATACTTGAGAAAGCACTAGAAATTTGCATATATCTCCATTCTCAGACTCTTTGTAAACAGCAAAGATGATCTTCTCCTGAGAGTCTTTGAGCTTGAAAGTGGCTCCATCTCCTTTGAAAAAAGCCTTCACCAAATCACACTTTATAGGAATTGGTGCTGTGACCAGACCCTAAAATTGAGCCTGATTCTGTGAATGAACTGTGAGTACAGAGGAACGTGTACGTGTAGATGATGAACTTCCTGATGTTCTGCAGGTGTCCATTGCTATAGAGGAGGTTGGTCACTGCCATATAAGGTTCACCTTCCGGCACCGATCGTCTCAGGAATGTGAGTACCAGGAGGCCCACACCACCTCCATAAAAACGCTTCCTCCCCCGGGGGGTGCTTTCTTTGGTCTGCGGAGCTCAGAAACTGGAACTGTCTGGTTGGTGCTAAGGAAATCAGAACAAAAAAAATTCTTCTGGGCTTTCAAGATCTCTGCTATTATTCTGTATCAGAATTTCCAAAAAATGTGTTCCATTAATACTGAATTTTTGTAAGATGCTAACAGGTGCCCTGCGACAGAAGGGGCTTCCCAGTTGGACAGGAATTGGAAGTGCTCCGCACCTTTCCTCCCTCTTAAACATCCACACTGGGTGTGGCCTTCCTGCTGAGCAGGGCCACAGAGAGAAAACTGTTTAATCTGTTGTCTCAGATTACAGATACTGAAGTGGCTGCCCTAAAGCGTGGCCAGAGGGAAAAAACTGATCACAAAATTTCTGCAAGTGTCTTGTAATTCAGCACTGCGTAAAAATAGTTACTTATTTCAAACTGAATGTGCTGGGCACACCCATGTACCAGACCACAGGCCAGGCCCTGGGTCTGTCACAGCCAATGGGACTCGGCCACTGCTCTGAAGTCCTCGGTGGCCGTGGGGAAGATGAGCAAGAGCACATGTGGTTAAGTTCAGAGCAGCGGCAGGCAGAGCTGTTGGGGCGCACAGAGCAGTGCCACTCACCCTGGCTGGGCGTCCATGCGCAAGATTTCCTCCGTCTTAGCTGAGACCTGAAGGTGAGGTGATAGCCCCCCAAAGGGTGACAGCGGAGAAAGTGTTTGAAAACCAGAGTGAGCTCAGCAGGGCTGCGGGGGGAGCAGGGGGAGCAATCATAATTTTAGGCCCAACACTGTGAAATGGCCTCTTTGTCGGTCAGTGTCAAAGAGTCAAATATTGGCAATTCCGTATGGCTCCACGTAATGCTAAGCTAGCATTTATCAAGCTTGAGTGTGTACCAGACACTCAGTGAAGCTCTGTTTACACCGTACCTGGTTTATACCCACAATCTGATAAAGTACATGCTACTTTTATCCACATTTATATATAAAGAAACTGAGCACAGAGAGGTTAAGTGCGTGACCACGTTCACAGTGCTGGTAAGTGACAGAGCCTGGGTTGGCACCTCTGCAGTCTGGGGCCAGGCAGGCTGGGGCCAGGTCGTGGCAGATGAAGGTTCTTTGGAACCATGTTCTGGAGGAGACATTCAAGGGTGTTTACAGGGGTGGTTTGGTGTATGACAGCTTTGTTCAAATGTCCCCACACTGGACACCGCCCAGGTGGTTTTCAGAGTGCGAGTGGACAAAGAAGGGGGACCACTGCTTAGCCAATGTGGGGGCATGGGAGACGCAGCAGACTGTAGAGTTGTGTCTGCGGTGAGAACAGGCCCTGAACTCGCCTGGCCATCGGCGTCTGAGCAGGGGATGCAGTGAGCTCAGACCCGAAGAGCAGGAATTGGGAGGGGACTGTGCTCCCCAAATGGCGCAGAGCACACACCCTCACCTTTCCCAGCACTTGGGCTAATGTCTGGGATGGAAGAAGAGAGCAGGCACCTGCTGGAAGTGTTTTGGAGCAGGGTGGTTGACCCGATTAGGTTTGATTTTGGAATCTCACTCCAGCTGCAGTGTTGAGTAAGTGATGGCAGATAGGACTAGAGACAGAAAGACTGGAGAGGGAGGTCCTGTAGAAACCAAGGGAAGAGGTGGGGGTGACCTGAACTTGGGGAGGAACAGAAGGGAGGGAGGGAGACATTCCAGGGGTGTTCAGGGCACGGAGCTGACATGGGGTGGAGTCGGTGTGGACTCTTGTATCTCTGATTTCGATAACCAAGTGGTTGCTGGTCCCATTCATTTGTAAATCCAGAGAGAGGAGCACACCTGGAGTTACCAGGAGATTTTGGTTGGGAAGTACTTCCTTTAGGGAGGCTGCAGGCGCACACAGCACGGATGGATTCTTGTAACTTGCTGACCTGCGCTGGGTGAATATCATGCCTCAGAGCAGAACGTGGAGCCAGATGTCATCGCCGGCACTTCCTGCAATCTTTCTGCACTGCTTGGACACGTTATTTCTGTCTTTCCAGCCAGAGATAAATCAGAGCGAGCCTTTGGGGTGGCCTTCGTGAGGCTGATGAACCCGGACGGCACCACCCTGCAGGACGGGAGGCACGACCTGGTGGTTTATAAGGTGGTATGAACAGAATGAGGGCTGGGAAATGACTGAGGAAATATTTGCTCTTTCTGAAAGGGGTTCTGGAGGTTCCTTTCAGATCTATGCGTATGAATGTCAAAAACTTCTCCAGAGCTAGGCGTTTGGCCCTGTGAGGAAACCCTGAGATCTGCCGCGCCCCGCCAGCTGCAGGGCAGGGTGGGTGTCCCATCCCTTTCTGCAGAGACTGCATCGCATTCTCAGCTCTGCTCCTTCCCCTGCAGATGGCGCTCCTAGGCAGGGACCTGTCAAGGGCTGGGAGAGAGTGAGGTGTGTGTGGTAGGATGTGGTTTTCATTATTGTCGTGAACCAGGCACCATTTCTCTGCGATTGGACCTGTTTCCTTCCCTGATAGTTTTGTCCTGTAACTGCTCCAGAGCCATATCTACTGAGATTTTAGAGTAGGAAGCCAGAAGGTGTCATTTACCCAGCCATATTGCAGACTTGGCAGCATTTTTGAGATGTATCTACCTGATCCGTATTTTCCTTAAGAGCTATTATTAGTTCATAAATAGCTTTGAAAGGCATGGCAAGCCATTTCTTTCCAACGAACCCAGGCAGCCCAACGATGTACAATTGTGATCATTTAGAGGTTTAAGAAAATGAAATTCAACCTTATTATTTATACCAGAGACCTAGGTTATTCCTGGCCTAGGTCATCACTTACTCCATTTCCATTCAATGTTGCAATTATTTCTGGGCTCCAGCCCTGGGAAGGTTTTGCAAGGTCTCCTTTGGGAAGGGATCTAGGTGTAATTTGGTAAGGCCTCATTTCTTCTGCTGGAAATGCATTATGTCCATGAGAGATACCCTTTTCGTTGGCGTGTCAGGATTCATCCATCATTTGGTTCTGCTGACACACTGCCTTTTCAGGGAGAGAACAAGAAGATGGAAGATGCCAAGTACTACCTTACCCTGCCCGGAACCAAGGTGGAAATGGAAGAAAAAGAGCTCCAGGCATCCAAAACCCTGGCCAACTTTACCCCAGCCAAGGACAGCACAAAAGATAGCTTTCAGATTGCCACTGTCATTTGCTCCACAAAGCTCACCCAGAACGGTAGGTACGGGGATGGCCTGACACCAGAACGCGTTCTCTGCTTAGTCCTCCCAGGAGCCTTTGCTGGACTCGACCAAACAGCTCAGCTCCTTCTGAGGTCTTGTTGTCCGTCTTTCAAACAGGATAAAAAGTATTTTTGGTATTTTCTAATGTCAAACCTATAAATATATTTATTAACAGGACCCACTAAGGTGTCTGTCTTTTCTGGATTTTGTGATGTATGTAGTAAACGGAGTCTGAGCATTTGGATGAGTCGATGTTCTCACCTCTCCTGTAGCAACCTACAGGCGTCAATATACAAGTCTATTGACAGTTATTGCAAATTGGCATTAATTGCACTACACATTTTTTTTACAACTGATTTAATTATTTGCTATTTTGCAGCTTTTGTACTGAAATGAGCACATCCTGTGGAAAAAATCATTTTAAATTATGAAATGTATCCAAATAATGGCTTAAAATGGGTCTTTTCTGGACAAAGGAAATTAAGCATCTAACTTACATTTAGATTCTTTAGAAAAATTAGGAAGTCTTACATTTCTCTCCTTCAAGGCAGCAAAGACCTCCAATAATGTGTCCCGTATAGTCAGTGCGACAAGAGATGTGAGTGTTGGGGAAGCACCCTGGCAGGGGAACGCAGCCCGTCGCCTGAGCAGACAGGTCTGGCCAGGGCAGGGGGTTCCCTCCATCCCCCAGAGGGTTTCCTCTTCCCTGGGTTTTCCCAGGCAGTCAGGGATTTTTTTCTGTATAATCAGCTGAATAGTTAAAATGGGCTTCATTTTTTTCCTCCTTGAAATCTCTAATATCTCTTAACCTTTCTGATGTATATCATGGCATTTGAGAGCCCATAGTTACTTCTCACTCATTTAACGTGCGTAATGTGTTAGGAGTCCTACCAAACACCGTGAGCCAGAATCAGCTGTTCAAAGGGTTTGCCTTAGAAATTCTGTCACCCCGTGCTATGCAGGGGTTCTTTGCCTCTGTCCTCTTAGAAGACTTGGTTGGGTGCCTGGTAAGGGCTCTTTCTAGGGCAGTACTGGGACAAGACAGGCTAGATATAAGGTGCAGCCAAGGATCAGAGGTCGGTTGTCTTTAGAAGGGTCAGTATTGTTTTTGATGAATCATAGTTGGCTAGAGAACATGACTGGTGTTTCAGCTTAGACAAGTGTCTAGGCTTAAAAGAGTGAAGTTCAAAGCAGATATCTATTGGAAGGTAAAAACACACTCATCAAAAATTAAGCCAGAAAAATGGCAAAACTTTGGAGATAATAATAAAGATCTGTGGTTGCAAAGGACTCGGGGAAAGAGGCAGGGATGAACTGGTAGGGCACAGGGGATTGTAAAGCAGTGTATCGGTGCTGTGTGACATTGTAACGGATCCAGGTGATTATGTATTTGTTAAAGCACACAGAGTGTACTACACAGAGAGAACCCTGACGTTCATTATGGGCTTTAGTTAGTAAACTATGTTAACAGGGACAAGGGTACCACAGGATGGTACGACGCTACCGGGAAACTGGGGAGTGGTGAAGGAATTTGTGGGAACTCTATACTTTCTGCTTCATTTTTCTGTAAACTTCATACTGCTCAAAAAAAAAATCTGTTGATTAAGATAAAACAAAAATTTAAGCCAAAAGACTTTCTGGTGTTTCGCAGATGACATGACAAACTCGTATCAGCAACGTCATCCTTGCTAGGTAAAATGTAAATATAATAAACTGCTGATATCAGGTGAAGTGCTACAGTGTTTATGGAATTGACTTAGAAGGTGTCTCAAAGATAGAAAATGTGTTCAGACCCTTTGACCCAGTGATTTGACCCCTAGAAATTGAACTCAAATAAACAATGAGAGGTGCTTATGAAGATTAATGTATAAAGATGTTCCCCTGTGATTCATAATAGGGGAAGAGTGGAAATAACTAAATGTCCAATGCTTGGATCACTTTGAATTATATAGTGGACTTAAATGACAAAATATATGCAGCTGCCAAATATACATGAAAAAATTTTAATATTATGCAGAGTAAAATCTCAGCATCATTTAAATATATGAAGACCACTTGGAGCCAGTTGCTTGTGTTCAGTCCTAGCTCTTCCATTTAATAGCTCTTTCATGTTAGGCAAGTCACTCGATCTCTCTGTGACTTGGTTTCCTTATCTTTAAAATGGGAGTAACAATAGTATATGTTTCAAAGGATGAAGTAAATTAAAATAAGTGAAAGTGCCTAGCCCCTCATAAACTGTTACAGATGTTATATGGATATTAACTGTTCTTATTACCATCATCCTCATTATCTTATGAACACAGAAAAAGACGAAAAGAAGTAACTGCAAAAGTTTAGATAGTTCTTATTTTCTTTATTCTTCTTGGTATTCTCCACATTTTCAAAATGTTACATGTCAAATATGTTGGTAGACTATGTAAAGCATTCATGTGAGGAATCCAAGGTGGCGGAGGAGTAAGTGGAAGCGTCGCTAACCTGCCCTCAGGACCAGTGTGGAATTACAACTACGTTGTAGACAAAGCATCCTGAATAACCAGCTGGAGAGAAGCCTTAGAACCATGGACAGTCAGAAGAAAGCATTCATGTGCTTTGGGGACTCTCGAGCAATATTTGAGACGGATAGAATTTATGAAACATCTAGTCAGTCATCTTTCCCAGAGACTAGAGTTCAAAGAAAACAAGTAGTAAAAGCTTGAAAATTAACTCCTAATGCGGATTACAAGGAATTTCTGTTAGAGATAGCCATACTGTGATGTGGCTTAGTAGCTCCACATAAGCTTTTAGGGAGCAGAATGTGAATACTGGGCCTGCTGGCATCCATACCGCCCAGCTTCTAAATGTTCCAGACCTGGGCTTCCTGGCTGTGATAGCCACTGGCCTTGTGTAACATGTGGCATTTAACTAAAATCAAATGAGGTTATGAATTCAGTTCCTTCACCTCACTCAGCCTATTCAGGGGTGCAGTAGTTTCGGGCAGCTGGTGGCCTTGGGGTCGGACAGCACAGGTGTGCCCCGTTCCACCATCACCACCGGGGCTCCATTGGGGACTGTCCTCTTTCCCCTGTTGTCATCTCACTCCTAGTGTTTACATCTCAGGACAACTCATCCTGTCATACTAAAAAAAAAGTTGTAAATAATATCCTGTCCCAAAGGAGATTTAAGGAGGCAAACTGATCTAGACCAGAGAGGCATGACCTCCATTGGCGTGGGTGGGGTAGGAAGAGGCAGCAGGTACAGGCAAGATGGGGAGACCAGCAGGATGCCATGAGCATCCAAGAAAGCAGGGCCCTTGTGGGCTCGTTGTGTAGCTGCTTTCCTCTAACTTGATGCAAAAGATAACAAACTGATGTAATTTATTCTGAGAAAGAAGAAGCTGGAGAGTGTTAACACACCACTGATCTCTGTGGGCCTTTCCTGAGCAACAGGGCAGCCATTCTTTCTACAGAGACTGAGGCCAAAGGCATTTCTCGGTAGACTTTAGAAGGCCTGTTCAGACTCAAAAGGTTAAAAGCCAGCAGCCCTTGTTAGAGACAGAACTTGTACACTCTGCATTAATTTTTTCAAAATGAGAACAGACTGGTTTCCATGGGATCACTTGATGCTGGACCCAGATGGAGGGTGAGGATACATTAGTTGTTCCAGGAAAGGAGGAAGGGAATTCCGGCAGGCGAGGGCCCCATGCCAGTCCATTCACAGTGAGCCAGCCCGAGCACATGCAGACCCCAGCATTGCCATTAGTAAGCTCAGTTTATGGATCAGAAAATCGAGTTAAAGTGCTACAATATTTTGCCTAAGGTCTTAAGTGGAGGTCTCGGGTCAGTGAATGGATATATAACTTCAAAGTGTATGGTTTTTCTGTTTTTATTAAATGTTACAGTGTCTGATCCTCTCCCAAAGGTATTCCATAGCCTTGGTTTGGGGACTGTCATTTAGAGCATCCTGAATTCTCACGTACTTCTTGGGCTGGAAATTGGGACAGCTTTGGATGATGTGATAAAACCTGGTACAGGGTAACATGGTCATTCCTGAGGATGCAGAAAGTCCACTCCAGTTTAATGTCTCAGGGAAGCTGCTGCACCTCGAGACTAGAAGACATATGAGAATGTTCAGAGCAGAGTTGTTTGTGAGAGCAAAACCCTGGAAGCCACCCAGATGTTCATTGACAGCAATAAATGAACAGTTACAGTACATTTATACAAGGGAATAGATGTTACGCAGCAGGGAAGATTAGCTAGAGCTGCGTGCATCAGCTGGTGTGAATCACAGAAACACAGCAGCCCAGCTTGTCTTCCTCATGTTCTGCCACTGCTTTTCTGGCCCCAAGAGCTAGGATCCGGCAGATGCCAGATGTATTCCCTAGAGGAGTGGTGACAGGGCATGACAGTGTCTTAGGGAATGAACCTCTGGGCGAACTGAGGGTGTCTTTGCAGGTGCCTAAAGCTGCTGGGCAACTGTAGCATGTAAATCCTTTCCCTCGGGCAGCAGTGAGTGAAGTAGTGAGCGGAGTGGCACAACTGGCTGGCCTGCGGCAGAAAGAGGGATGGGAAGCCAGAAGAGGGCAGTGCCTGTGAACAGGCCTAGCATAGAAGGCCTATTATTAAGTAATGAAAGGAGGGAGGGAGGGAGTAAGGAATGAACTGAAGAATTGTATTGAGCACCTGACCAGATTCCTTAGGACTACTGGTTCTCTTTTCATCCACCATTCATTCATTCTTTCTTTCATCAAACATGTATTGAACACCTACCAGGTACCTAGCAGCCTGGTAGGGTTATAAGAATGTGAAAGCAGCATGTTTCTGCCTTAAGTGGCTCAAATCTGTGGGAAGAGTGAAAGAGACACCAAGTGTATTTTTTGTTATTTTGTGTATGTGTGTGTACATGTATGTATGTGTGTGTATGTATATGTCTCTGTGTGTGTATACATGGGAAGGAGTACCCAGAGCAGAGAATAATTGGGAAGTTTTTCCCAGAGGGAATAAAGGTAGAGATGGGTCTTGAAATTTAAGTAGGAGCTTACAGATGCGTAGTAGCGGGGTGCATTTCAGACGGAGAAGAATGCATGCAAAGCCAGAGCAGAGCTGTTCCAGAGTGTGCCATCGGGTGGGGTCTGACTGCTGCGGGTAAGAAGAGAATGGTGGCCAGTGGGGCTGGCAGGGGGGCCACAGGGGGGCCTCACTGCTTCCGCGAGTGGTGCTGGGACTTGATTCTGTTGACAATGGGGGGTCTGTAGGCACTGGGTTTTGGAGACTTCTGAGGAAACAAGCAATACGCAAGCCAATAAAACAAGAATACCTGTGACACAAATGGACTATTCTAATGAATGGTGCATGTTTTCAACTACTTACATATGTATGTGTGTATTCATTAATTAAAAACTGTGTATTGCTGCTTTAATAGATAAAGCTCTGTTATTAGTAATAGTTGCTTGATGTACGAAACAGAACATTAAAGTAACAACAGTCTAGACATCTGCTTAATTTCCCTGGGACACTTTAGTAGCTCAGCATTCATTAAAGCTATAAGTGGCTTAAAAATTCAAAATTCTGCATTTTAAATGCAAGATCAGGATTTTTGTCCTGCACTTACCTGAAGGGCCATGAATCTATTCTGCCTGTTAGCAACTTACGTGATTTGTTTGTCTGTCTCTCTGCAAACTCCAGGCAGGCAGGATGTCAGAGCAGCAACAACGTGATTGGTTGGGAACAGATAAATTGATAATGAAATTCCATCCCTACCACTCCCTGGCAGTTGTGTGACCAAAGGCAAGGAATTCCATTTTACAAAGCTGCAGTTTCCTCCTCTCAAAAAAGGGAAAAAATCAAATCTACCCTACAGTGTGGATGTGATATTTAAATGAATTAATGTGTGTATATAAGTTCCCTTTTCCCTTTGAGCCCACGAGGACACATTAGTGACAAGGGAGAAAGTAAGTAGGTGCCTCAGAACTAAGCAGAGGCAGGAGTGTGCGAGGTATGGCTGGGTGTCATTATTTGCAAAATGTGAATTGTATTCAGGTATCATTTTGTGTACTTTAGTAGTTAATATGTTTGTCTTTGAAAAATGAAAGACTGCAAGGGTTTTCTCTGATTTAGATAGGACACAGTAAATTGAATAATACATAAGGTATTGCCCACCATTAAGAACCATTGTCTTTTTCAGAGAGTTCTGTAGCTCTACCCTGAAATGGTCTGGGTTGCTCTTTCTTATCGGTGTCTAATGTTTATGGTTTGTGGTCATTTCTCCTAGTTGACCTATTAGGCTTGTTAAATTGGCGTTCGAACTCCCAGAACATTAAACACAACTTAAAGAAGTTAAAGGAGGTGGAAGGAGGAGAGATCGTTAAGGTATGTTTATATAGTCATACTTAGAAATATACCCACTGTGTCATTACTTCAACACGTTAAATTAAACCTGTCATTGTAAATATGAAACTTGTTGGCTACATTGGGAAGCAAGTGTGTGATTTTTAAGAAAATGCTATTTTTAAACCTATGCTATTGAAGCTTAATTATCCCCGAATTTCTGCAGTACGTAGTTGAACCAAAAGCACAAATAACCTGTGTTTTTCTTTCCTCAGTTTTTGCAAGATACACTAGATGCACTTTTTAACATAATGATGGAAATGTCAGACGATGAAACATACAACTTTCTTGTTTTTGATGCACTGGTAAGCAGTTAAGCCTATTAACTAGTGCTTATTGTTTCAACTGTTACTCATTTATTATAAACAATTGTGATGAATACCCTCCTACATAAATATTGTATATATCTGTCTTGACTATTTCTTTCTTGAGGCTAAATTTCTGGCAGTAAAATTAGAAACATTTCATTTATATTAAAAGCCTTTCTTTTTTCTATTTCTTATTAGATCTCAATTTTGATGTGTTTTCTCTTTCTCATGAGAGAAAACAAGGTTGTATGATGCTAGAAATCAGGAATCACTAACTCACAAGAAAGCTGTCTGGTCAAGAACCAGGAGAAACCATTAACGAAAGTGCTTGTGGCTCGTTGCCTGTGTGTGTGTGTTCATGTGAGGGAGACTGATTTTACAAGTCAGAGATGAGTCTTTGTCTCATATATGTATGACACGCAGCCCTGCAGATAATTAAATCTGTCACGCAAAGTAATTAGCACACCGTCCATTCTAAGAACTGAAATCTAGACCAGGGGAGGTGACCTGAGAAGGTGGTGGAGGGGGAAACACTGACACATCCAAGCTAAGCAGTATTTTTCTCATTGTCAGTGTTTAAGCTCAGTGTAGAGCTTTACCTGAATGTTGTCAGCAAAGGAGGAAGGCGAATTGTAGCTTTAGGTCATTTACCAACTTGGAGAACCTTGGTATGGTTGGGCAGTGTCCAGGGCATGGAAGGTAAGGGTGTTAGATAAAGAGAGGAAGTGCCTCCAGCTGAGGTCACACCTGGCCAGGTTTCCAGGAGGGAGACTGTGGACCTGAGCTCTGCACCGTAAGGTCTGGAGACACCTCCCTGCAGAACAGAGCAGAGGGCAGGGGGCATGCATGGGAGTCTCAGGGGCTCCTTCTGTGTGCTTCTGGCACGAGTAGGTGCCAAGAGGTCATTTGTAGATTATGCTTTTGGTGGCAAGACGAGCCTGAAATTGGGAAGCAGAAATCAGATGAAGTTCAGTTGCTGAGTCACTCACACTGCCCTCAGGAGGAGAAACTCAAGGAATATTTCACAGGCTGCATCCTTGGGTCGGAGTGTAGTCTTCTTGCAGGAAGCCCCTGTCTGTCTCCCCCTCCCTCCTGTCCCACCGTCTGCTCTGACTTGTATTACTGGTCTGCTGGACTCTCTTTGAGACAGTCAGCTCCCCAGGGCCAGGGTGGCTTTCGTTGGTATCTGTGCAGCACCTAGCACAGTGCCCAACACTTAATAGTCGTTCCTGTTCATGTTCAATTAAATGGAACCTAAGGCTTGACTTCAGCTCTGGAACAGTAGAGTGAGAATGCTGCAAACCTGATGAAGAAACAGCAGACTGCAAACCAACATTAAATCTAGTTTGCTGCCCTGGCCAGTGTGGTTCACTTGCCTGGAGTGTCTTCCCGTACCAAAAGGTTGCGGGTTCGATTCCCGATCTGAGTGTGTACAGGAGGCAACCAATCGATGCTTCTCTCTTGCATCGATGTTTCTTTCTCCCTTCCTCTCTCTCTAAAAGCAATGAAAAAAAGTGTCTCTGGATGAGGCTTAAAAACAAAATATAAAAATACAGTTTGCTGGAAGAATGCCTAGGCCTTGTGCAGTGATGCTATTTATTTATGTCTCACCTTTGGCAGGTCTTTATTATTTCACTGATAGGAGACATCAAGTTCCAGCATTTCAACCCCGTCCTGGAAACCTACATTTACAAGCACTTCAGCGCCACTTTGGCATACGTGTAAGTAGAGGTCAAGCATGTGGCCTGATGTCAGGTTGCAAGATTTGCACCCTTAGCTGGGATGGTTGTTGAGAAATGAGAGGGTCATGGGCTCAGTAAACCTGGGTCCAGCTCAGAACTTTATTCTGAGCTTCCCAGAGGAAGAGGCACCGTGTGAGTGCTCTAACCCTGAGACAGGTGCGATGCCTGTTCCCCCAGGGGAATGATGAACAGAAAAGGCTGTGTATCTTTAAGAAGGAAGACCATTCAGGTGAGGAGCTGAAGCCATAGAGCAGGGGCATCAAACTCATTTTCACTGGGGGCCACATCAGCCTCATGGTTGCCTTCAAAGGGCCAAATGTAATTTCAACTCCTTAACAGTTAAGGAATAGTTACATTTATACAGTCCTAAAATTATTTCAGCCCCTTGAAGGCAACCATGAGGCTGATGTGGCCCCCAGTGAAAATGAGTTTGACACCCCTGCCACAGAGCATAAGGCAGGGCAGGCGACCATACCCGGGATCTTTGGTATTAGGTGTATTTGAGACTAGTATGAGGCCTCAGAGGGAGCAAACAGTGGATTAAGCAAAAGTACAACTAGGAGAATTATTATTTATAAGATAGGAAGGATTTCATTTTTCCTTCTTTTGCCTAAGAGGGAGTAGTCTCTCCCTCTTCCACAGTGTAGCCTCTGTCTGTGTTGGGTTTGTGAGCCGTGACCGAGGAGAACAGCTCAGTTCACTCACACTCTGCCTGGGCGTGCTCGGTCCATCATGTATGCTGTGCAGCCTGCCACCCCACCCCCTCGCGTCCCAGTTGCTGTGCAGAGCAGTGTGGTCAGTGGTGATGGCAATGGAACAGAGATTGGCAAAGATCTTTCTGACAGTGGCTTGTGCCAGATCATGGCAGTTGCTACTGGCTGATCTTTAGGCCAAATCATTCATCCCTTGTGTCCTTTTCTGACTTGTACAAGGAAGTTCTTGGTTTTATTTGCATGAAAGTCCCTAAATGGGATAAAACAGAAGTGACACGACAGTGGTCCCCCGCAGCATAGGCACTGACTAACACAAGGATGCAGCACTCACTGGGTTGGGGGGAGCGGCGCTGCACCGTGGTAGGCTGACTGCAGCCAGCAGCTCGACCTCCCGTGCAGTAGTCGTCACAGCGAGGTGACCCTGGCACTGGATCTCCGTCACACAGAGCGGGACACAGCACTCCACCGGGCAGGAGTCCATTTCACATGCTTCCTGTGGGTTGTTTCTTAGAAAACTCAGAGATCCCAGGAGAGTTCCAGATATCAGTGCCCTCAAAAGTGTGAACTAGCAGAAGATTAAGACAGTGTCTCATCTAAAGATGCTAGAAAGACAAAAAGAGCCTTCCGCAGCCCCAGAGCAGGGCTCTCTGATGGGAGTGCGGAGCCAGGGGTGTTCTCCTCCTCCCACATGTAATGATGCTCCGTCTGCCTCCACATTTAAGTGTTCCGCCAGGTTTGGGCAGATCAGAGGGAATTAGACATCTTTTAAGGTGACTGCCTCAGATGGGCAAACTCTCCCTAACAAGGAGCCTCTAAAAATATCTGTACAACATACCAGTGGCTAAAATATCTTCAGGGTTTGAATCTCCAACTCTTTCATTTCTTCATCCTGTGGTAAAATCCTACAAAGGGAAGGAAACCATCCCCTGTTTCTAAGCAGAAGGGAAGCTCAAAATCTAGACTGGTGAGGAAACTAATTGCAAAGGAGTTAATTTCCCAGATCAGGACGTGGTGGAGAAGGGACTGGGGTCGTAGTGACTCTGTTTCCCCACTATGCCAACCCCCGCCTCTGTGGCACACCCCAAACCTCTGAGGTCCATTCTGCCCCACTGACATTGTTTCCTTTCTCGCCCTCTTAAGGAAACTCTCCAAGGTACTGAACTTTTATGTGGCTAATGCAGAGGACACCAGCAAGACGGAATTGCTGTTTCTTGCTTTGAAAGCCTTAAAGTACTTGTTCAGATTCATCATCCAATCCAGAGTGCTCTACCTGAGGTAATGGTCACTGCAATAAAATGTGATGACATCTCTTCTCTTCGTGCATGTTCCCTAATCCTGGGCTCGTGCTCAGCCCTGTGTCACCCAGCAGCCAACTTTCAGAACGTCAGGTCTGAAGGTGGAGGTGGGCTGGGAAACCATTAGGGAAGATATGCTCGAAGTCCTTCCAGGTCAGCAGAACTTCTGGGGCTGCAGTGACAGAGGACTTAGGCATGCAGTTTGCTGGAAGCCTTGTTGTGATGGCAGCCCCACGGAGGCACATTCCTGTGGCAGGATTCCACACCGCAAGGGGCTCCCATCCTCTGCGGGGTGTGCAGATCTAGGACCATGAGCTGTTGGTGGTAGTAGAGGGGAAGTGGTGATGTTTGTTTGGGACAGTGCTTCCTGAGGTGTGAGTTTCCTTGCTGACACCATGCTTAGCTACCTGGCGAGCCTGAGCGACAGAGAGAGGATGGTTCCCAGTCCGGAGTCCTGGGACACCAGCTGCACCACACAGGGAGGAGAGCAGGGAGCACGAGGTGCCCCTTCTGGGAGCGCTCACGACCGCGTGCCATGCCAGCCTTCAGTGACAGTGGGATTTCCCGACTGTTGACATGTATTTATAAGGCAGACCAAAAAGTTCTGTAGATTCAAGCATGTGTATTTTTTAAATCATATATTTAAAAATTATAAGCAAAGGCAAACAAGTTGCCTGGGGAAAAAAAACTTGTAACATATAGTACACATCAAAGATGAATAGCTTTACTGATTAAAGGCTCTTATAAATCAAGAAATGATGAATGACAAACATCTCTAAACAATAAAAACAAAAACAGATCATTTACAAAAGAAAAATTCAAGTGATTGATTAATTTTGAAACATACTCATCAAAATTCAGTACACACACCCTATCTTCGCCTATACATGTGATAGTTTAAATCAGAATTTATATTTATAAATTTTTAAGGATAGGAATTTATCACTATGGTTAAAAAGCAAAAATGAAACAAAGAGAAAGAAAGGAAAAGAAAATATCACATTTGTCCAGTAATACTTATTGATGCAGAAGAACCAACTTTTCAGTTGATGGGCAAACCTTGACAGAGGGCTTCAATCAAAACGAGCACGTGTCATTGAAGACCAGTGTCTTGTGTCCAGGGAGGCCCCTTGTACAGCAGGCCATCACCCATGCGGCCACCTCCATGGACGGAATGACCCTCACGGACTTGCAGCCTGGGCTGGTTCAGAACGTTTCTGGGTTGAGAAGCTTTTCCACCCATTGTCTGAAATGTCAGCTCAAGTGATGAGGGCTTGACTAGATGAGACAAAGCAATTAGAGCGGCACAGAAAGGGAGGGTGAGGAAGTTTGGGGAAACTCTGTCTGACCAGCCGATGGCAGTGAGCCAGCCGGAGAGCTTGGTGGTAGGGCGGCACACGCAGATCACTCCTGGGGGCTGTGTCCTGGGGCAGCGTCTTCTCAGCTTCCTGGGCTCTCCGGGGAACCAGCCCGGCACACCCCATGACCCCTCCTTGTGCGATTAGAAGTGGTGGCCAGGGGCCAGGCCGCCAGCTGTGTTTAGGCAACAGATACGCCTGAAAATTTCTTCTAAAGATGGAAAGTCTCACTGCTTTTCCCTTTTTCCTATTAAGATTTTATGGCCAAAGTGAAGATGGAGATGAATTTAACAACTCAATTCGCCAGTTGTTTCTCTCTTTCAACATACTAATGGACAGGCCCCTGGAGGAAGCTGTCAAGATCAAGGTCAGAATGGCTTCATGGGTAACTTTTGCTACTGTCAGGGAGGATGCCCTGAGAAAAAATAGAACTAGCCTTGGTAGGAGACAAACAGTAAATCGTAATTCGTGGAGAGCTTGTGGATTTTAGTATGAGTTACAGAAAGTGCAGGGGGAACCTGTGTTTTCAGTTTACTACACTTTGATATTCTCAGGTGTCATCTTCCAAATGCAAGCTACCCTTTCCGACATCCCATGAATGGCTTCTGTGTCCCCTGTGACTTCAGCCCAGCGATTCTGATGGTATAGGCAACAGGTTTCTGTTTGTAGTTCTCCTGTTCTTTCCAGAAGCCCAAAGTAACCATCGTTTTCATCATTAGCAATTTTTTAAATGTAAAATACATAATCTTTAAAGACTCAAATTAATTTTTTAGCAACTTATTTTTAGAGAGAGGGGAAGGGAGGGAGAAAGAGAGGGAGAGAAACATCAGTGTGTGGTTGCCTCTAGTACACCCCCCAGCAGGGACCTGGCCCATAACCCAGGCATGTGTCCTGACTGGGAATTGAACAGGTGACCCCCTGCTTCACAGTCCAGCACTCAGTCCACTGAGCCACACCAGCCAGGGCTAAAGACTCAAGTCTAAATTTTATTATTCTTTGTTATGGCAGTGTTGCGAGGGAGGGACCAAGATGTTCACTACCTCCTTGGATGGAAGGAGGAACCCCAATGGGCAGTGCCTGTTGTTAGTGAAGCCAGAAAGCTGTGCCTCCTGACTTGTGAAAAAAAGGTTTTAGGGTGTCCAATCTCTTGGCATCTCAGGCCACACAGATGACATGATCTGGGCCACACATTAAATACATTATGACACATAATCACAAAAAGTCTCATAATATTTTAAGTACATTCAGGATTTTGCCTTGGACTGAATTCACAGCCATCCTGAGCCGCGTGCGGCCCATGGGCTGTGAACTGGACAGCCCTGTTAGGAGATTATGGGTCACATTGCTTTCCTCTTCAGTGCAGGAATGTCTGTGCCCCATTCCCTGGGTCAGATCCAAGCCTTTTCTTCCTGTGGTCAAGCAATAAATCCTATATTTGTCCTGCTTAGCAACTGAATCTCCCATTGATGTTTTTCTTATAGGGCGCAGCTTTGAAGTACCTTCCGAGCATAATTAATGATGTTAAACTTGTGTTTGATCCTGTTGAGCTCAGGTAAATAGCAAAAAACATTTGTTTCTTAATGGAAAAGCAGACCCTGTTTGCCTGGGGCTTAGGCTGCGGCGTGGGCGGTTACTCTTCTAACACGTATTAACTGCACACCTTTTTGTGCTCAGTTCTGGGGGGAATACAAAAGAAGGCACAAAGCCTACTTCTGAAGACATTTGCTCTTTCTCTGGGGAAATAAGACAGGCAAACCTGAAATTAACTACATAATAACATGCTTCCTGCCCTATACCTACGTACTCCAGGAATGCAGTCAGGGGGCGACGCTCACTGGGCGGGGGTGAGCAAAAAGGAGTCTGCAGCAGGGGGGTCTCGGGGCAGGTCTAGAAGCAGGTGCAGGCCCGGTGTGCTTCGGCAGTGCACACCTTGTCGGCTCTGAGGCTGAGCCTTGTTATGAGCCTGGAACACAGTCTCTCCCTCGCTTCCTGGAGACGACTTCTCAGGTTGCTGGGGAGAGATTTCCAGGCAAATGTCTCCATGTCCTGATCTCAGGGCAGAGAAGAAACGTGTAACGATACCTTGAACTTGGCACTGTGAAGACACTAACCAGCAGGGCTTCTCTTCCAGCGTGCTCTTCTGCAAGTTCATTCAGAGCATTCCTGACAACCAGTTAGTACGCCAGAAGCTGAACTGCATGACCAAGATAGTAGAAAGTAATCTGTTTCTGCAGTCAGGTGAGTCTCCACCAAAAACAGTGCCTACTGAAATTTTAGTCTTGTCTGGCTTCTTCAGCCAACACCAGCCCTTTTTAAAATAATCATTCCTGCCCTCACCAGCTGTTTGTTGGCACTCAAGGCCCTCCTGGGAAACCAGCTTTAAGGAGAAGGTGGTGTCAGTTCAGTGTCTCCAATAGTTCCTAAAAGAGCAAAATGATGTGTTCGTTAATGAGAACGGTCAAGTGTTTCATTAATTAGAGAGCATTGTCCACAAAATAGGAAGCACAGGAAGTAACAAGCAGGCCAGAAAGGTGGTCCTTTTAAATAATTGCTTCTTTGATCCGAACTCAGTATATCCCCCAAAACCAGTCAGGGGTCCGCAGTGTCGTGTGTGGTGGGTGCCTCCAGCCCAGACAGCTGATTACGTGCAGCTGTCCTCAACTCCACGCTCAGTCACGTCATGTGAGTAGTGCAAATTGACCACGGTGGAAATATTTACACCATAGAAATTGGCAACCACTATAAATCAAAGGCTTTGGGGGGTGGGGTGGTATTACTAGTATACTGGTGGGAAGGGGGAGAGCGTGGAGGGGAGAGAACACTGTCACTGATAAAATACTGTTTATTTTATAGTTAGAGTCAAGCCCACAGCCACGGAGTCTAAACCCCTTTGTTCCCTTCCCAAAGTTAACATTGGCAAGGGTCTGACCCCTGGTATTTCCCCTAGTGAATCCAAGACTGTCTGCTGTGGGAACTTCTCTTGCATTTTCCACTAGGTCAGGATACTCTGAGGGTTATTTGTAATTGCCTGGGGGTGTAATTGCCTGGGGGACCAGCAGGACCCCTCAGAGCATGGAGAGTGGAGTGTGTGGTGGTGGGAGAACCCTCTGGCCTTGCCCCTAGCTAGTGTGTAGCTCTGGACAAAAGAGTGACCTTCTCTAGGTCCCAGCTTCTGTTTCTATGGAAGGAAGGACTTGAACCAGATCAAGTGAGAAGCCTCTTTGACTCTGATATTTTCTGACCCTACGAATGTGTGCATAGAGATTTTAACTGTTGCAAGGGCCCAATTGGAAGTAGTATAAAAAGCTAGTGAGTGCTCTGAGGTAGAAAGTGTAATATTACTAAACATCTTCATATACTATGATAATTTCTGCCTCTAATTTCTGCTATGATAATATCTGCTCTATATGCAGAGCGGATAAATGGGCCAAGAAGGTGGAGTATTTGCACACCAGAGCAAGCATCCATTAATTAGTTTCATTTAGTGGAAGTATTCTCACTGTTAGCAGTCATTTCTGTGAGTGTCCAGAATATCTAGACTCATCATAATCATGTTTTATAATCATGAAGAGCCCAAGAGGAAGATACAGGCTTTACTCTGCGAAGTGCTGTGCCTGTGAGAACATGGGCAGCGTGTCTGGGAAATGCATTAAAATCAACTAGTGAAGCTAGGTATTTATAAGAATTTTAGAGTAAATTTTCTCCATTAGGCAATATATTTCAAAATAAACTTTTACATTTTTTTCTATTTTTAAAATTTTTTCAATTACAGTTGGCATTCAGTATTATTTTGTGCTGGTTTCAGGTGGACAGCACAGTGGTCAGACGGTCATGTCCTTGACACAGTGTCCCCCGACCTTTCCAGCACCCACCCGGCGCCACACACAGTCACAGCATTCCCACCTGCAGGCCCTGTGCCGTGCCCTGCATCCCCACGACTGCTCCGTGGCCGCGCATCTGCACTTCTCAGTCCCTGCTCCTTTTTCACCCCGTTCCCCAGTGCCCCTTCCCCCAGCAACCATCTTTCTGTTCTCTCTGAGTGTGTTCCTATCAAAACCCATTTTTTTTACCTGTAGAACTTGCTTAATTTATTAGTTTCATATAACTTCGCTTTCACTTCTCAAGTTGGCATTGTTTTAAATGTTTAAATACTTTAAACATTTTGGTACAGTTACCTAGGATAGGTACAATTTTATGAGTCTTAAAAATCAGGTGACAGCTGAAGTTCTTGCCTAAGAGCTGGGGCTGCGGAGCAGGCCGAGGGACTGCAGGAGGCGGCCCGCCGCCAGCAGCTGCCTCCCTTTCCTGTCTCAGAGTGCAGGGACGTGCTCCTGACGCTGCTGATAGACCAGCTCAGCGGCCAGTTAGATGACAACTCCAGCAAGCCGGACCATGAGGCGAGCGCGCAGCTTCTGAGCAACATCCTGGAAGTGCTGGACAGGAAAGATGTGGTGAGTCTCGCATCACCGACACAGACCACACGCACACGGTCCCAGGGCCGAGGATGGGGGTCACGCCTGGCCTTCCTGATCTTGTGGCTTGGCCCCGGCAGCTGAGAATCAGGGTACCGGTGCAGGCTGTGCCCATTTCGGAGACGATTGGAGAGGCTCCTGCTTGCTAGAGCTGCTCTGCCGGTCTCTGTCCAGGCAGTCTGCTCACTGCTGGGGCCGGGCCGGCCTCCCTCACCTGGCTCTTCATCTTCGCCACCGCTGGGAGCCCTTTTCAGAACCAGAGTCCTGTTCAGATGCTCCTTAGATATTGACACCGACCCTGCAGAGCCCAGTGGAAAATGTTTTCTTATCTGGCCTTGTCACTATAAACCAGGCACCTTCCCCCCAATACCTGGGGACTGAGTCTGCCTGGTGCCCCCACATCCTAGGACAGGGCTAGCACTGCCCACAGGCCCAGGTGTCACCGCCACTTAGCCAGCAGGAGAGCTGCACAGGATGTGCTCCGTGCGGTACAAACAAGATTCACCACCTCCCACAGCAGCCACATTCACTGTCAGTCCCATGAGCCAGGAAAGCACCGTTGGTTTTGCCCAGACTGGTTCTCTTACTGATAAATCTTCAGATTCAGTTCTGCTGAAGGATAGGAAGAACCCTGTCCCTCTTCCCATAGGTGATTCCTAACTTCACCTTTCAAGGCCCACCCCAGCTTGGCCACAGTCCAGCTCACCGGCTCATCATCACCTGGGCATGTCCACACTTTGGATCGTTCACACCTCCACCCTGGAAGTGCAGGAGGGCGCCGCCGCTCTCCCCTGCCTGTCTCTCCTGTCCCCCAAGGCCCTGGAGCCCATCTTACTAGGTGTACTATTTATTTGATATTTATTAATTATAGTTCAGCCCTTTTTCCCATTTATATGTATTTTAAGAAACCACATTGTAAAATGGAATAAGTTTTCCCCAAGGAATTTTGTGATTGGGAATTTGATGCCCAAACCAAGGATTTTTCAACAAATAAATACGTGTGATCCATCATGTCATAACGACAATAACATTTTTTTAAAGTAACTCACGTGATCCAGAATTAACGTACTGAAGTGGGGCCCAGACCGCTCTCATGTTGGCAGCGACACACCGGGACTCTGGTCCTGTCCGGGCCACAGTGTCCCGTGACGCATGTGTGTATATGAGGCTGAATTCGTCTGAAGCGTAGCAATCCGCCAGCCCCAGCCCCACCGCTGCGTAGCTCCTTAGCCTAGACGGATCTCACGGTGCGCACTTTCCCTTTCGGTACCACGCAGGACTTGTAACTAGCCTTGCGGGCTTCCTCCGCTTCTGAGCCTCTTTTTCAACCAATATGCAGTATCTCTGTCTGCCTTCTTACTACACAGAATGACTCTTCAGAAGTGACTTGGATATATTTACGTGCTGTGTTGGGAGATTTAATTGGATTAAAAAGTTATTTTCGTCTTCCTGATAATGTTCCCTGTAATGAGCAGTCATTCAAAGTTATTGCTCTTGAAGCTCCATGAAAGTGGTAAATCCAGTAACTTTTTTGTTGGCGGTGATGGTATGTTGTTTTTTCCCACCATAAACATTTTAAAATGTATGAGTTAACTTCATGTGTCTCTCATTTCCTCAGTTAATTCTAGGCTCTAATTAATGACACTCATTCCTATGCCTTTTTTTATGGTCCAGGATTCCCTCATCTGCTCCCAAAATTTTGTCTCCTAATTGTTCTTATTCTTCAAAGTCCAGCCACAGTAAACACCTTCAAGCAGTTGCTCCTGCTAAAATCTACCCAAACCTCCCCTACTAGTTCCCTTCATGCCCCTTCCCTATGTTCCTTTTAAGGATATTATCCTTTTGTACCTTGAGTGATGAACTGAGTTCACAGACACTTACTGACTAGTCTGTGGGCTTCAGACATCATGATGGGTCCAAGAATACAGCAGAAAACAAGAGAGGCAAGTGTCCTGCCCTCATGGACATGACCTTCATGAGGGAGCTTTGTGTTTGCTTATTTACACACATCCCCACTTTCCTGCTGGAGGACAAATCTCTTAAGGGCTCAGAAGATTCTCAATTTTCATTCCTGCACCCAAGGCCCTCTTGTGACTTACACATCTAGTCACGTCTACAGTCCAGAAATGTTGTGTCTTTGGAGGTGAGAGCAGCATCCCCAGCATAGGCAGGTCTTGTGAGTCACTTCCATTCAAAGGCATGGGGAGCAAATAAACAAGTAATAGGAAGCAAAGAAAGGAAGGATTTAGTTATTTGAAGCATTAATGAGGAGTTTCAAAACATCTGTTGTGAAGCAAGAATGGATAAAGACTTTGAAAACTCATGTTGAATATTAATAAGTTGAAGTTGAATGACTATAACACCAAATTTAAAAAAAACCTGGAAGAAGAAAAAATAAACATTATGAGACACTAAAGCTCAACAAAGTTAAATAATTGCTCAAAGTCTTACCTGACAGAGTCAAACCATTAAAGCCCTATGTTTGTCTTCTGTCAGGCTGCCAATGCAAACAGTCCAATTAAAAAATGGGCAAAGACATGAACAGACACTTCTCCAAAGAGGAAATATAGATGGTCCATAGACATATGAAAAGATGCTCAATGTCACTAATCATTAGAGAAATGCAAATTAAAACCACAACAAGATACCATCTTATACCTGTCAGAATGGCTGTCATCAATAAATCAATAAACAACAAGTGCTGGCAAGGATGTGGAGAAAAGGATCCCTTGTGCACTGTTGGTGGGAGTGCAGACTGGTGTAGCCTCTGTGGAAAGCTGTACAGAGTTACCTTAAAAAAATTAAAAATGGATCTGCCTTATGACTCAGTGATTCCATTTCTGGAAATATATCAGAAGAAACCCAAAGCTAATTTGAAAGAACATAAACACCCCTGTGTTCACTGCAGCCTAATTTACAATAGCCAAGATCTGGAAAGAGCCCTAGTGCCCATCAGTAGATGAGTGGTTAAAAAAAGTTGTGGTACATTTACACAATGGAATACTATGCTGCCATAAAAAAGAAGGAACTGTCACCTTTTGCAACAGCATGGATGGACATGAAGAACATTACTCTTAAGTGAAATAAGCTAGTTGGCGAAGGACAAATACCATATGACCTCACTTATATGTGGAATCCAATGAATAAAATGAACAAACAAAATAGAAAAAGACACAGATACAGAAAACAGACTGACAGCTGTCAGAGAGGATGGGGGCGCTGGGTGGAAAAGGTGAAGGACTTAAGCAAAAACAAAAAACTCACAGACACAGACAATAGTATGGTGATTACCAGAGGGAAGGGAAGAAGATAGAAAGTAAAGGGGGGATAAATGGTGATGGAAGGAGACCTGACTTTGGATGGTGAACACACAATACAATATGCAGATGATATACTATAGAATTGTACACTTGAAATCCATATAATTATATTAACTAATGTCACCCCAATAAATTTAAAAACTTTTAAAAACAGTCCTCATTCAATGTCATTGATAGGCTCTGGGACTTGAAGTGAAACCACATGTAATGATACCAGTTCTGCCAGGGGCTAGTTGAAAAGAATGAGAGATAAGTTTCATGACAGCTCATCAATCTCGTAATGAAAGTCCTGGAGGCTGGAGGCCCAAGGCCAAGGGGCCAGGATGGTCGGCTTTGTAGTGAGGGCTCCTCCTAGCTCCCAGGTGGCTCTGTCTGCACATGGCCTTCCTCAGCATGCATCAATAGTGTGAGGGAAAAGCAGGCTCTCCGGTGGCTCTTCTTACAAGGACACTAGCCCATCAGACCAGCACCTTGCCCCCAAAGTTCCATGTCCAATACTATCACAGAAGGGGTTAGAGGTTCAACGTTGAACATACTCACTCAGTTCATAACCATCTCCTTGACTTGAATTTCTTAGTTTTGTTTTTTGTTTGTTTGTTAGTTTGGCTATGCAGAAGGTGGTGAGAACTTTGTGTTACTGCCTTTCACTTCCTGTGCTTGTGTCTGTTGTACAGGGCACGCTGGCCTACTCAGAATCGGCAAAATGAGCGTCTGCCCAGAACTGGGTTGCGTTAGTGGCCTCGGGGAGGCATCCCCATGCCCATCTTTTAAATGTTAGACCTGGTTATCTTCAACTGAGTCCTTAGTAACAACATTATATATTATTGTGAATGGTACCGTTAATCCCTTTTGAGTAAGACTGCTTGGTAGGGAAGAGCCAGAATGTGATTTACAGAGGAACCTCATCCTCCGAGGTTTCCAGAAGAAAAATGAAGCTGAGTCAGGAGAGGTCTCAATGCTCTGTTCCCCTGCAGGGCCCCACTGCACCCCACATACAGCTGATAATGCAGCGGCTGCTGAGGAGGATCAATCGGACCGTCATCGGGATGAGCCGCCAGGCTTCCCACATTGTGAGTAATGCTTCTGGGGACCTGCTGCCACTGCTGCTTCTCAGGGTCCCATCTGCCCCTGTGGGGGGGCTGTTGGGACCAGTGCCTTGAGATCAGATCCCCACAGGCCCCTGCCTACATGCCTCCTCCCTAGGAGGGGAACGGGATCTAGAACTTTCTGACCTTCCCCAGTGGGTGACCCCTGGTTATTCTAAATTCCCATGCTGTGAGCAGATCTAGATTCCCATGCTGACTTTCTCCCGAGGGAAGATGGTCCAAAAGGGTGGGGAGGCCCGTGGGGCAGCGTCCTGCCAGATTCTGCAAGTGTGAGGCGTGCGGACCCATCCTTGCGGAGTCTTGCTCATGTGCAAGGTCAAACACAAGCCTCCTCTAACACATTAAAACAGAGGCCCACTGAGGCACGCAGACACCCTAGGTAGACTGGTACCTCAGCTTCCATTCAATCGAATACTCTCTAAGTATTTAATATTTTATTCAAGGAAAATGTGAGTCTTGGTGAGCAGACATGAGGGTGTCTGGTGGCTGCATTCAGCACTTCCTCTATTATCTCAAGTAGTTTAGTTCTGAATCTCAATTTATGCACGCTCTGTCTGGACCCATGCTCGTTGGACTGATAATCGTAATGGTGGTGATAGCACTTCCGGCCGTAGTGATGGTAACTGTTGTGGTCATTAGCCGATTCTTTTTGTGCGCAGAAACTGTTGTAGGCACCTTAGGTTTCATTGAAAGCTTCCCCTGACCCCGTTAGGAAATTCTTTCATTAACTCTGTTTTCCTAATGAGGAAACATGCCCAGAGTGGCTAAGAGACACACTGAGGTTACACACCTACCGGAAGGTCGAGTCAGGGCTTGGACACGGGCAGCCAGCCTGGCTGCAGAGCGTGTGCGTGTTGTTAACGAGCCTCCTCCCTGGGCAGCTGTTACCAGGTCATGTTTCCAGCTGTGTCCTGTAGATGCCATGGGAGGAAGTCTGGTAAATGCAGTTGGCGCCCTGTGGTATCATCCAGCACTTTTGACTCAAAGAAAAACAAACGTTTTATGCAACTTGTGATGAGCGTGCTTTTAGAGAAGTACCTGTGTTGCTCTGGCCTCTCATTCTCCATCGACTGTGTCTGTGAGACCAAAGTTAATTCTTGAAAGCCAAGTTGTATCCCCAGTAAAATGAAGCATCTTTCACTTGCAATATTAAAAGCTATGATCAGATTTTAATTAGAGGACATAGTAAGAAAGCTATCCCAAAGTGTTGTAGTAAATATGAACAATTTATTTACTCAACAAGTATGTATTAAGGAATGGCTGTAAACCAGGTGCTATTCTGGACACTGGAGATATATCAGGGAACAGACCAGGCAGAAATCACAACCTGAGCAAAGCTTGCATTCTAGCAATAACAGTAACAAAAAATAAAGTGCATAGTGTTAGGAGGTAAGTGCTGTGGAGGAAGAACAATGAACAGGATAAGGGAAGTCAGGGTGGGAGAATTACAAATTTAAACAAGGTGGTTAAGAATGGCTTTCCTGAGAAGGCAGAATCTGGACAAAGATTTGAAGAAGGTGATGGAGTGGCTGAGTGGATGTGTGGGGAAGGGCCTTCCAATCAGAGGCAATAGCAAAGCAGTCATGCTAAGAGTCCCTCATAAGATGCACATGCGGGTGATCCAAGGAAGAATATAGGGAAGTGATTGCAAGCAAAACGTTGTCTTTCTGCTGGGTCAAATCCCAGGGTGACCCGAAAGTTATTTTACAAGGATTCAGATCTGTGATAAAAGTATAGGTGCTGGCAGGACACACTGTTAATTGCTGCTGCCAAGCCATTTCTGCCAAGTATGCAAAGAATATGTAAAGAGAGGCAGATCGGTAACTACGTAGTTTAGGAAACAATGTATCGATACAGATAATGATACAGGTTATACTTGATATGTCTGAATTTAAATCTGCCTACTGTTCTTTTAGCAGAGAGGTCATCCATCATCCATCGGGTTTAACTCAGGAGCGTGGGCTCAGTGTGACTGCAGAGCAGCGTGGGGATGTGAGCTTGGAAGTGGCAGAACTGCTGCCGCATTTCTGCTAGAACGAGGGGATGGAATTGGGCAGGGCTAAGATATCTGCGTGGAGTGATGAGGATGCAGGAGGCCCACTGAGAACACTTGAGAGAGAACACATCAGAAGAAAAAAGTGAGGGAAAGACATACAGAGGGAGAGACAGTCACAAAGAGAAATACACACATACACACTCTCTCTACACTATATACATATGCACGTATACAGACTATTATATACATACGCACATATATACACAGGCACATACACATTATACAGATTGTTTTCATAACTATATATGGCTTAATATAGTTCATTCAGAGTATTCAAAAATAGTTAAATATTAAAGGGTTCATTAATAAAATACATCAATTCAATAAAAGGAAAAAAGCTTCAGGACTCCACAGATGCCAAATAGAGGAGGTAGATAGAACATCTATTCCAAACCGAGAATGGGAGGAGGCTTCTACGTGCAGTCTTGCCAGGCAGCGTATTATTTGGTGCTCATAAAAGGGAGGATCAAGATGTTAAATCTCAGCGCTGTTGAGATTTTTCTATAAATTTGGCCCAATGTAGTAAGACCAGAAAATACACTAAGTATACATCTGAAAAAGGAAAAAACAATCATTATTATTTTTAGCTGAAATGACTACCATATCTATGGAACCTAAGAGAGTTAAATGAAATTTAATGGCTGATGAATAATTTATTAAACTAACTGGTTTCAAAATAAATATTATTCAGTAGCATTTCTATATTACAAAAACAGCTATTTACAGTTTGGAAAAAATGCCATTTCATGTAGTAACAAAAGTATGAGAGTAAAAGTAAATAGAAGCTACACATAAATGAATAGCCCAGCCCCGGCTGGTGTGACTCAGTGGACTGAGCCCTGGCCTGTGAAGGGAAAGTCAGCAGTCTGGTTCCTGGTCAGGGCACATGCCTGGGTTGCAGGCCAGGTCCCGGTGGGAGGCGAGGCACCCAATCAACGTGTCTCTCACACATCGATGTTTCTCTCTTTGTCCCTTCCTTCCACTCTCTCTAAAACTAATTAAATGAAATCTTAAAAAAAAAAGTGAACAGCCCCATAGGAGTAGCAATGCAGAGCTTGCCTACAGATCTGAACACATTATAATGCTACAATAATTAAAACAGTGTTGGACTCCACAATGGAGCACATATATCCACAGAGCAGAACTAAGAGAATTTAAGACTTTAAATTTCATGTTTATGAATGTTTAATTCATATTTTTTATTGAATGTTTTCATATGAAAATGTTTTATTGAATGTTTTAATTCATAAATTTTATGTTTATGAATTTCATGTTTATTTCATGTTTCATGTTTAAACATGTTTAAATAAACATGTTTAGAAAATGTATGAATAATGTGGAAAAAGTTTGTTTGATTCTTATTTCATGTTGTGTCCACAGTAACTTTCAAACAGAATGAAGTGTTTAATGTTTAAACAAATTCTAAGGCAACTAAAAGAAGATAGAAATTAATATGTGCCTATTTTTAAGAGAGAAGAGATTTATGATTTTTTTAAAATTGAAAGGATTCTGTGAAAGAAACAATAGATTTTACCAGGTAGGAAATTGAAACCCTTATATGTGAAAAATATATGTAAGTAAAATAAACTTCAAGCATCAAACTGTAAAAATTATTTATAAAATATCTGACAAGTGGCTAATAACCTTAATATTCAAAAGAGCTGTTGCAAACCACTAGAAAAGATATTTTAATTAAAAATGGGTAAAGAATATGAGCAAAGTGAGAAAGATAAGTGTCTGGCTGACAAGTATATGGAAAGAATGTGAAATTCAAAGCAGGAAATGCAAAGGAACCAAAAGTGGGATTAAATAAAACTTCAATACCCAGAACAGACAAAAGCCTGGAGTCCCTTGACCTGCAGGACCACACGGATCTTAGCTGCTGGGGATGCGGGCTAAGGGGGAGGGGGAGTCCTCCATGTGCCTTATTAACTCAGTCGGAAGGAGGTCCTTTCAGGCAGAAATAGCAGGGAGCAGCACGCCCGTAGGACCTCGGCACGCAGCATGCTTCCAGGATTTTGCAGTCCCTTCATGGGTGACTGGGTGGGCAAACCAAGGTACATGTTACGTGTGCCCATGTCTTTTCTGTCTCAGGAGTGGGAATTTGCATCTTCTCTCTCCTCCAGGGCAGTTTTGTGGCGTGCATGATCGCCATTCTGCGGCAGATGGACGACAGCCACTACACCCACTACATCAGCACTTTCAAAACCAGACAAGACATCACTGTAAGTTGTCTTCATTGAGTCCTGGTAGCTCTCAGAATTCTTAAGTCAGCAAAAAGAGTAACCAAAACTGAGCATCCTCAACCCCACGGTCTCTCCCATGCGCTGCCATGTGGCCATCCACAGTGAGGAAGAAAAGGAAAGTATCAGTTCTTTCTCTCTGAGATCAGATTTGAGGAAGAGTACAATTTGTATACCAAGGGGTCCCCACTGAACTTCTGAATTTCTTGGATTTAGAGAGAGCCCTTATTTAGAAATATTTGAGAGATCTTTTTTTGCTCTCAAAAGAGGATAGTGCCTCATTTTCAGGGACAGCAGTTAACTCATGCCATGGCAAGGACTTTAAGAGGCAGAGGTGTGCAAAGTCTAAGGTGTGGTTGAAGTCATCATTGTTAGTATTTCCTGGAAAGGGAAACAAGGAGAGTTAATGCCTGCCCCTCATAACCCTGTACCTTCAGTTGAGATATTCCATTCTCATTCTAAACAAGAAGATTGTTCTTGGTTACTCTTCAGCACACAAGCAGAGGTTGACTGAGAGACTAAGCCAGGCCTCTGGCTGCTCCTCAGGATCCTTCCCTTAGGGAGTTTTTAGTGGCTGTTAAAATGTCCCTGACAATGTCATCTTACTAAACAGTGGGCTGGACACGGATCGGGATGAGCAATTTGATGCCATGGCCCTAGTCTTGGCTCTCAATAACCCCCCATAATCCGTGCATATTTCAATCTTCTGTGCTCTAGATTTTCAACTCTCTGCCTCTATCACACTGATAGTCTATGGTTGGCACATTAAGGCCATCTAGCTCCTTTCCTGCCAGTCACCCTCCTTTTGGTGAGGTCCCAAGGTGGAAAAATACACAAGGATTGCAGAGAAACTACTGTTTAGTATTAGTAGTAGCAGCTGGTCCAGCAATGAACTCTCCAAATGCTGTGTTGGACCATGTAGCCTAATCCGGAGGCCTAGTTAACTGGCCTGCACTTGGACCGTGCCCAGTCAGGCAACATGGCAAGGAACCCATAGAGATGTGTAGGTGTGCTGCTGAGCACGTGCAGGTGTGCCCACAGTGCGTGCAGATGTGCCTGCAGAGTGTGCACAGGTGTGCCCACAGAGACCAGGGGTAAGAGAATTAGGAAGAGGAGAGGAGGGGAGAGATGGAGGCTCAGGGTACCACTGTTTCTCCTCCTCAGGCAGATGCTGTAGTGGATTTAAGAACACAGGCTTTAGAACACCCAGGCCTGGACTGGATTCTGGCTCTTCCACTTCCTTCTGTGAAGTTTTGGGCAACCTGTTTAACTTCACTAAAGCTCAGTTTTCTTATCTGTAAGATAGTCTCTACCTTAAGGGTTAATGTGAGTACTCACTCATTCTCACCATTGATTGGAAGAGTTAATGGTGGTACTCAATCACCATTGATTGAAACGATGCACAGAAAATGACTAGCTTGTGCTTGGCATATAGTTAATGCCTACGAAGACTAGCTATTTATAATAATAATCTTATTACTATTAAAATGTAAGATAAAATTAATATAAAAATAGTTTTTCTCAAATTTCCTTCAGAAAAAAGGTAGAATAGTGAAAGTTATAGTAAAACCAAGCTCTTGACAATTTGGCTCCAATAAATAAGTAAAAAGCAGGTTTTAACTCAAGTTTTTCAGAACAGTGGTGAGCTCTTCCCCCTCTGCTATTTAATTGAGAAGAGGATTCTTACCCCACAGGGGAATTACAGTTCTCAGCAGCAGGGCTTCCCTGGACAGCTAGGCCTTGTGCCTCTCAGCAGATAGGCCTTTCACTCTTGCCTGCTGCTTCTCAGTGAGCCACTTGACAGACTTTGGGAAGCTGTAGATAAAAAAGGGATTATCTTCGAATTGCCCTTATTATGCCGTTGCTGTTTACAATGAATTTAGATTACCAAGAGTTCGACTTCAGTGCCGGTAGTGAATAACTGCCATTTAAATTTAATCCTTGCTTCAAAACCATGATTTCTCACTGATTTGAGGGAAAAGGTTAATAGATTAGTTAATAAACTGGTGGGAGCACTTAAAATATGATGAAAAAATTTAAAAGGCATGGAATACGTCTCTGATTTTGGAATTGAGGATTGTAACATTTTACTCTCCATTGAACCAAAAGGGAGATTCAAGGGCGGGACAGGACCTAGGGCTGGACCATTTCCTGCTGTCTGGCGTCTGAAGTGCAGGAAGTCACCACTTGACATGGTCTCAGAGGAACGCAGTGAGAGACAGAACCCAGGCCTCCTACCCCCATGTACTGTGCCCTTTCTGCTACATGATGTCATTCATGCGATAGAGCTGCGTTGGTTCCATGCTAGAGAAATTGCATGCGGTTGCTGTTTCAGGAATCCAAGTGGAAAATGTCTAAATTTAACTAGCTAATAAATAAAGAAGGTTTTTAAAGTTTTTCACTTTGATTTTTAGTGCAGTTGCTCTGAGTTCCTTTTTGCTCACAGGCCCCTATTGGGTGACATGGCTTTAGCCGACACTGGACTTCTGTTCTTAGTTACTACAGTCCGCATGATCCACTGCTGTGATCTCTCTTAAGCACCACTGAGGACCCTTCTCCCAGACTACACACAGTTACCTTCCTGGTTCTTATTTATAGCATTTGGGTTCTGTTCTACCAATAATAAAGGAGAACTGGACTCAGTCACTTAAAGTATCAGTTTTCTCACAATTGTTGGGGAGTTCCTTTTAAGTGCAGTGGATCTTTTCAGATAATACTTGGCTTTAAATGGAGGGTTCAGAACCCCAAGTTCTTTTCCCAGCTCTTCTGCTTCCTCATTTTTACAACCTTAAACAAGTCGTTTAATTTTTCACAGCTTCAGCTTTTCTCATTGGTAAAATGTGGACAATTTTCTCATTCTGCTTTCCTCATCAGAGTACCTGGTGTAAAAATCAAATCATACGATAGCTGTAAAAATGCTTTTTTATCCCCAAAACCTTATTTAAAGGCGAGGCTGCTGTACTGGGACTAGGAATGCCCTGTTCCGATGTGGTGTTTCTTCTCATCCGTGTGCCACAGAAAGACTTAGGAAATGTAACCCCATTTTCTCCAGCCATTCCTTTGTTCTCCGCAGGACTTCCTCATGGAAACTTTTATCATGTTTAAGGATCTGATTGGAAAGAATGTCTATGCCAAAGACTGGATGGTCATGAACATGACTCAGAGCAGGTAAGGCCGCCCATGCAGGCCCAGAGGCAGTCGACTCAACACTGCTGACCCTTGAACACTGTGGGTTTGAACTGCGTGGGCCCACATATACATGGATTTTTTTCAATAAATACAGTAAATGTGTATTCTCTTCCTCATGGTTTTCTTAATAATATTTTCTTGTCTTTGCATACTTTATCGTAAGATTGCAGTGCATGATACATATGACACACAAAATACAAGTTAGTTGACTGTTTATATTATTGATAAGGCTTCCGGTCAAAAGTGGGCTATTAGAACAATCAGCCCTCTGCACCCACAGTTCCCAGCTTCAGACTGAAAATACTATTTTTGATCCAGAGTTAATTGAATACACCAAAGTGAAACTGAGGGTGTTAAGTTTTGGGGAATAAGTTAAATGCAGATTTTTAACTGTGTTGTTCAAGGGTCACTGCACTTGGGTCTGGTAACCAGTACTCTGACTTTTGTGAGGAACTGTTAAATTGTTGTTCTCAAATGCATCACCTGTCAAGCAAGGACCCTCCTGCTCCCACAAGCCCAGTGTATGGGCTTCTGCTTTTGACTTTGGCTGGGCCCTGGCAGCTGCTCTGACTCCTTTCTGCTGTAATCTCCTCATTGAATCGTCAGCCTCAGCTCTTCCAGGCACCTACCAGTGGCTCCATATGGTCCTTGTCACTCTGACAGCCAAAGTCCTGGCACCCTGACCCACCCTGCATCTCTAGCCTTATCTTCCAACCTTTCCCTCTAGTACAACCTGCGCTCTAACCACCCTGGTGGCTTCCCAGGCCCTGAACAAGTTCTGTGCATTCCTCATGCCACTCTGCCACCTGCCTGCCTTCCCCTCATCCCTGTCTGTCATCCTGCCACCCTTTCCTTTCTTCAGTACTTCTGGGATAGCAGCTCTGAAGGAAGTCTTTCTGTCCTGGATGTCATCTTCTCTTCCTGTGATTCCCCTCCTTACACCCCTTCACCGAATTTTTCATGTTTTTTGTCATGGTTGCAAATGACCCCCACCTAGCTGCAAATGTCTTAAAACCAGGAGCAGTCTCTTTCAAGGCATAACCTAAGGCAGCATTCTCCAGTTTCTGGCCCACAACAAATATTCATTGAATGGAAGTGAAATGAACTAAACACATATGTTCCACTAAGAGAGCTTCGGAATTTTTTAAATAGCTAAATTAAGTAAATCATGATCCTCACTCCTATTGTTAACTCTACCTGGTCCTGATACCTGATTAGAAGAACCCTTCCCGACCACGTACAGATGAGGGGACAAGGTGCACAGACTTTGAAGTGGAAGCATCACAAAGAGTGTAAGGAGCCTCAGCCTGAGCCTCAGGAGATGGGCTTGCCATCTCAGCTCTCACCTCTGGCTACACTGGGATGAGGCCTTGAGTGGTGCTTGTAGTCAGTTCTGGAAACCGACCTTCAGTGTCCTCTGTAGGCTGGGCCCTGTCATTGGTCTCATGTGTTGCCAAGTCCGGGTTTGGTTTGCTTTTTTGGTTTTAAACACAGAAAGGAAGTGTTTCAGTGGGCATGGAGTTGCCTTTTTCACCCAGTGTTTCCTCCCCCAGGGTTTTCCTCCGTGCCATCAATCAGTTCGCTGAGGTGCTCACGCGGCGCTTTATGGACCAGACAAGCTTCGAACTTCAGGTGAGCATGCCACTCACCTGGGAGTTCCTTGAGTTCTCAGCCAAAGCAGGTTTATTTTGGAAAACATTTTAGATTTTATCATTTTCACATGCAAAAAGTGTTCTTGTCCTTTCTTCTTTCCTAAAGCATATCAACTTGTCCTCCACACATAGTAAAACAGGGTTTTTTCTTCTTCCTGTGAAACTAATACATGTGAAAAAGTAATGGCAGAAAATATAACAAAGCAAAAAGAAGAAAAGCAAAAGACAAATAGTGCAAGGTTGCCTTCTGCCATAAATGTATCTCTCTCTCTCTCTCTCTCTCTCTCTCTCACACACACACACACACACACACACACACACGTGCTTGCTGATGGGCTTGCAGACACTCCTCTACCTACCCGTGGTGAGTTTCCAGAACGGTTCCTATACACACTTGCTTCAGAGTCCCAAGTGACAATAAAGCAGGTGACCGCTAGCTGCACCCTCATTCATTCATTCGTTCATTCGTCCAACAAATGGCAGAGGGTTTGTATGTACAGAGCGCTATTCTAGGCCCTGACGAAAGCGGACCGGGCCCTGCTATCATGGGACGTCTGTGCATGTGTGTGCTCTGTGGGGTGTGTTTGCTGTGTTGTGTGCCTTTGTTTGTGTCTGCTTGTGTTTGGGATGTTAAAAGAGGAGAGCCATAAGTAGAGGAGATGAATAGCTGTATACATACACATGTGTGTGAGCCCACATATGTGTATGTGTGCTGTGTTTGTATACATTTGTCTTTGTACATCTGTGCCAAAATGAAATTGGCTGTTAACTACTTCTTTGATAACTACTTCATTTTATTTACCTTTTCTGGGATCTTCTCAATGATATTAAATATTTTCACAGTTTTTTAATGGCTGAATACAGTCCGTTGTCTGGCCAGGCCGTGATTTATTTAGCTATGTTCTCGTGGACAAGTAGATCATTTCCATTTCTGTTAGGTTAGCTAACCCTGGGAGGGTCTGCCTTGTTTTAAATATTTTTAAATACCCATGGTTTATTTGGCCAGTATGAAGTTCTAACCTATTTATTAGTTCAGAAGTCTGGCAGAATCTTAGGGCTTTTTATACACATTGCCAAACTATTTACTATAAATAGATACAGTTCTTGGAAGCAGTTTGCCTCTATCCCAGGAGTATAGACAAATATAATTGTTTAGATTTAAAAAAACATATTAATATTAAGTGTTAAAACATTCAGGTTTGAATAATTGAAACACAAGAAAGAAAAAGAAGTCTTGTGGATTTTGTTTCATTTTCTTTTGTTTTTTTATTAATCCCCTGCAAGTGACTAGTACCATATGGTACTGTTTTATGCTGACCCCTTATTAATTAATGTTACTTTCCATTTCTTTTCACCCACACAATTAATTTTGAACAGCTCTGGAACAACTACTTCCATTTGGCAGTAGCGTTTCTCACCCATGAGTCCCTTCAGCTTGAAACCTTCTCTGAAGCCAAGCGCACCAAAATTGTAAAAAAGTAAGTGTCTTCTTAAACTTGCTCAGGATTGGCTAGGTGGTTTTTCCATTTCAGAGTAAGATTTTGGGTATCAAATATTACTGTCCCCTGGCTACCATGTTGTTAGTGAGGTAGGTCTTATAATTATTTTGTAGACCTCGTTTCCCCAGACTCACATAGAGATTGTGATCTTCACAATACCCCATTGATTTTATCATCACCCATCACGTTCTTTTTAGAGAATTTGCATGGAGAGGCAGGAAGGTTGGCTAGTACTCCCATCTCCAAGATCAGCTGCCCTCTGGTGGCAGCTTGTCCAAATTGCAGGCACAGTGCCTCTATCACTGCTGCTTCCCAAAGCAGGCTACTTTGGTACCTCTTAGTACAGCACAGAAACCAAGACAAACACATCTCCCAAACATGCCCTGCAGCTTCCTGCTCAGATTTCAAAATGGACTCTATGCATAACAGTGATGAGAGCTACAGGGGAGCTTTTCATGGCCTTCGTCTCAGGTCTGTTTCGGAGTTCATTGAGAGTCTAGAAATTTCAAAGGCCCTGTGACTAGGAAGAACTTGCGGAATTGATCATTTAAAACCTGTGAAGTTTTAGTTCTGTTCCCCCTTCTGGGATGTCTGGGATTCTTGACAAACTATTTAGCATCCCTTTACTTCTGGTTCCTCCTCACAACACTGAAATTAGTAGCTAAGAGATGGAGATTTAGTGATTGTGTTTTCCATGATAAAAGTAAAACTTGTTTTGTACATTCCTTTGTGGGGGAGGGTACCAAAAGATCATTGATTTTTAAGATGGATGCCTTAGTCTCACTCTAGAATATCTTAAATGACACAATTTCTTTCAAGGATAGGTTTGCTTTTGGTTGAATAACCATGCATGAAATTAATCGACAGCAAATCTGGTAAATTGGCTAGTTAGGATTAATGATTCTGGTTTTGGTCAAAGTATAATCCATGTGAAAACATGCATAAGGGCAGAGACAAACCTTCGGAGATGACATTTGTGCATATTCAGGTTATAGAAATGTGACGAAATTTTTTCAGATTTCTCTTATTTTTAGTGAAGTAGCATCAACAGTATTAATGAACAATAGGAATAGTTATTTATTGTCTATTATGAGCCAGATAGTGACCACATATACTTATTTTAATAATAAAACTAGAGTCAGTGGTTTTGTTAAAATGAGACAGTAAAAGGAGATTTTGAATATGATTTTTATACTGGCTTCTGAAGGCATTTCTAAAGGAGGGATCTGAAAAAATGCTTGGTGCAACAGTGGCTTGAGGAGAAGATGCAGAGCCGCGTGTCAGGGGGGTCATAGGTCACATTAGCGTTCCCTGGGAACATCTGCAAATCTGCTCGGACCCACCCTGTTTCTGTGTTTCCAAGTCCCCAGCCTCTGAGCCAGTATGTGGTAAGGGTGGTCCCAGAAATATGTATCCTTTTTTTAAAAAAGAGTTTGCTTATTTGTTTTTAGATAGGGGAAGGGAGAGAGAAACATCAATGTGTGGTTGCCTCTTGTGCACCTTCTACTGGGGACCTGACCCACAACCCAGGCATGTGCCCTGACTGGGAATCAAACCAGTGACCCTTTGGTTTGCAGGCCGGTATTCAGTCCACTGAGCCACACCAGCCAGGGCAAAATATGTATTCTTTAATAGATGCCCAGGTCATTCTTATTCACCTCCCACAAAAGCCACTGTCTTGACCCATGTTTCTCAGTTTCTTTCCCATTATTGACTCTCATAGGTAACCTTTTTAGAAATCGTTTTCCTAACCACACCCCTGCAGTGACATAGTAATCCAACAGATAGGTGCATATCTGTTTATATACTATTGGCACATCTGCCATTTATTCATTAAAACAATAGGCTTTTTTGCCCCCAAGGGGACAGTGTCCCCCACATTGAGAACGTATGACCATAGCTTCCCGGTGTGGTATAAAATGTGGGCTACTCAAACGTAAGTATATAAATTCAGCATGTTTGTTACAGACCAGTTACATTACTATACAAATCATACCCCATGTATCATCGTTTTCGATAGTGTTTCCATTTTATTTCTTTGCTTAGCAGCAGCCAGCGTGTTGCTCACTCTCCACCCTTCAGTTTGCTGTCTCAGCTTCTCATTTATTCTCATGTTTGCACACGTCCCTCCTCCTGCTGTTGAAGCTCCCCTCCCCAGAGGGGCTTGTTTAGGTATCAACTTCATCTCTTAAAGGGGCCTTGCCTCAAAATGTGTCTGAAATGTGACCTAGAGGGATGTGGGCTTTTTATTCCCCCTCACTTTATTGTAAGTACTTGTTTCCACTGCAAAATCATTCTCTTGGTTTATGATCTTCTCCTAGGTACGGGGATATGAGGAAGGAACTTGGCTTTCGGATCCGGGACATGTGGTACAACTTGGGTGAGTGTATAACTTTGAACAAGCCCACAGTCAGCTCCAGGGCCATGATGAAGTCTTTTTTTCATTGTAATTCCAGTAACCCTAAGATCTATTTGTCTGTCTGTCTGGAAGTGAGCATTGACCTTGATAGAACATCCCCTTGTAATCAGAATACAGTATTTAGTCACTAGGTTCTGAATTGAGTTGATTTACCTGCATAAACTTATTCTTTTCTTACGGGTTCTGTGGAGGAAGATGGTAACACTGCACTTCCAGTGAACTTATCTTTTAATCCCTTCCTTACTCCCGTTTCAGGTCCCCACAAAATCAAATTCATCCCCTCCATGGTGGGTCCCATTCTGGAGGTCACGTTGACCCCTGAAGTGGAGCTCCGGAAAGCCACCATCCCCATTTTCTTTGATATGATGCAGTGTGAATTCAATTTCAGTGGAAATGGCAATTTCCATATGGTAAGAGGTGGTCAGACCTATAATCTTAGTAATGCACATCTAGTCAACTCTTGTTTATTTTCTTTCTATATGGAGAAGCCCTAGCCTGAATAATACACATCAGAGTCAGTCTGAAAAGCTTGTTTTACATTTCATTTTGTAAAGCAGTAGAGATAGAAGCAGATATTCCAACTGAGGGCGGCCTCAAAGCAGTCTCTTTGCTACACGAGTTTCCTAAAGCTGCCCTCTATGCCTGCATACTTAAAATATGACTTCATGCATTTTTAATTCTATTTGCTGCCGCGCAGCTGGGAGAGTAAGGCTGAAGATCAAGGGAATGATGCAGAGGACTCTGGTTTATGACCTCAGTTTGCTTACGTTTTTCCTCTGTTCTATTTTTCTTATCTATACAGCATATTAATATTGAAAGGAAGATCTTGTAGCTACCGTATTTTGCCGTGTGTAATTTTAGCACTCCATGTATAGTGTGCACCCATGTTTTTGGCCAAACTTTCAGGAAAAAAATCTATTGTTTCAATTTTTTTAATTCAATTTTTTATTCATAGTTAGAAACAAAACCAATTATTGTATTCCAGGGTGTTATTTTGCATGCAGATATCGTTACTGCTTTCTACAGTTATACTTTTAACACATAAGCATAAATAAAAGAATTAAAAACATTTATGTTGATACAGAATTAGTACTACTCATCTATAATGTGCATCCTTATTTTTCCTTCGGAAATTTGGGCAAAAAATTGCATATTATACACGGCAAAGGTATGTAGCTCTGCAAAATCAGAAAAAAAGCAATCCCATTGGCGAGACTGAGACAAAAACCAAAAATAAGTTAGAAAATTAGAATCGTTAAGCTATTTTTATATGCATAGTTATAATACGAAAGTAGTGTTTGGGTAATTTTCTCTGCAAATATGACAAGGTACGGAGTAACATGAGGCTACCTCAGAAAGTCTCTCCATGCACTCTTAATGCATAATGTGACCTGCCATCTTCCTCTAAATACACTGAAAATTTTTCACAATTTAAAGAGGGGCTGGGCAAATCTACAGGGGCTGGCTGGGTATCCCTCGTGTCCTCTTCTAAGATACAGCATTGCCCTGTGGGCTTCTGTCTCTGCTTTCAGTTTGAGAATGAGCTGATCACAAAGCTGGACCAGGAGGTGGAAGGCGGCAGAGGAGATGAACAGTACAAGGTCCTTCTGGAAAAACTGTGAGTGTTTCAGACACAGACCCTCAATTTGATGATGTCAGTTAGAGATGGAGAAAAGCAGATTTGTCCGCACTTACGCAGCCACAGAGGAGCCACAGAGTCACTGGGAACACCACCCCGGACAGTTCTCGGTGGGTCGGTGGGGTTTACCATCCACTGCTGATGATCCTGGGTCATCTGATGTGAGTCAGATGTCCTGTTCTCCTGGCCAGCCTGGCCATCGAGCACAGAGCAGATGGATGGAGGGAGACAGGTACAGTGTTGTGCCCAGTGTTTGAATTGATGAACTTCACGAAAAGTGGTAACATCTCTGATTATGGCTTCAAAGCAATGATTTCAAGAATAAGGGAAGTACATACTTCAAGGACCACTTTACATTTGAATATACCCTGTGCCCTTAAAGGGCCTCTAAGAACACCGGGGATATCTGCTGCCTGCCCCTCCTCCAGTCCAGCATTCACTCCTCCCTGTGCTCACGTTAGCACCCCTGCTCCCCACCCACACTCCCACTCATCACCCTGCAGCCCTCTTAACTCTCCTTTGCACATAGGGAATTACAGTATCAAAAGAGAGTTAAAAACACTTGCACCACTTGCACGGTGAAGTAACAGAGAGATTGAGCTTTAAATCCTGTTTTCTCCACATCCCAGGTGTTTGACTTTGGACTAGTGATGTAACCCATCTGACACCTTTTTGTTTTCCATCTACAATACTAGGATCTGTATTTTGGAGTCGTGGTGAGGCTGAACTGAGATCATGCATTTTCCTAGTGCCTGTTACAGATTGGATGCTGAGCCAGTGCTGGCCGCTCCGGCGTTTGTGCTGGGTGCTGTTGTCATTGTTACCTGCACGTCCCCCTGCCAGTGGGCAGAACTGCTCTAGACTCCCCAGGTCTTGTGCTCTCTGAACTCCCGCGATATGGACCGACTTGTTGAGGGTGTGCCTGCTCATTCATTACTCACCTTTTCCCAGGAGTGTGTGCAGAGACGGTGCTTGAGGACCAGGCTCCCAACTTTGTTTTGTTTTCAAGATTTTTTTTTAAAGGAACCAGCACACTGGGTACTCAGAAATGAGTTGATGACTCACCGGTAAAGAACTGGAAGTCCTTCTTGTGTTGTTTTTACTGGCTGATAAGACCACTTGTGGATCTTTTTATCCCGTTTCCACTAGATCTGCCTGTTCATACAGGCTTCAAACCTCCCAGCTTGTCACTTTTGCAATTCTGACCTCATACAAGAATTAAATGGAGAAATTACAGACACATACGAACACATCCAAAATACTTACAAATGATAAACTACTCATTTTTCAGTCTGATCGCTGATTTTTCACATAAATATCTTTTGTTTTCTTTCTTCTTCCTGGGTCCCTAGCTCAGAAAAATATAGCCATGCAAACCTCCAGAGCTCAAGAACAATCCTAGAGTGTGGACTCATTCTTTGAACACATTTCTTCCTCTTCTTTTTCTCTTGTTCCCCAAGTTTTCTTCTAATTCTCTAAGATGTTCTTATCGAAGCTTTGCTCTTTGGGGCCCGAAAAGAATATGTAGAGCAAAGGTTTAGCCTCAGTCTCACAACTCTTGTTTTTTCTCTGAAAATGATACCTGTGTGTGAAGAGCCACAGGTCTGACTGTGTGCAGGGTCCTCGTTCCTCCGGGCAGGCCTTCCTGCAGGCCTGTTTGGAAGGCTCACAGGGGGCCCTGGAAGGGCAGTCTCTTTCAACTTGATCGACCAGAAAACATACTCAAACCTTCTGGGCAGTGGTTCCTATTTTTGTGTTTTGACAAGAAAACAAAAAGTAACAAAAAAAAGAAATACAGAGAGACATTCAAAGAAGGGCACTGCGGGCTCGGTTCCTCGGTGGCTTGAGCTAACTAATGCTGTGAAGGAAAGGTGGAACTTGAATGCCTGTGATGAGTGAAGGGTGTGTCTCCTCCTCTGGCGCCACCTGCTGCTGGGGCCCGGGCAGCGCTCGTAAATGGTGCTGGAAGGACAGTGTCAGACCCATCCTTTGTCTCCACCTCCTCCCCTCAGGCTCCTGGAACACTGCCGGAAACATAAGTACCTCTCCGGCTCCGGGGAAGTCTTTGCATTCCTGGTCAGCAGCCTCTTGGAGAATCTCCTGGACTACAGAACCATCGTCATGCATGATGAGAGCAAGGAGAATCGCATGAGCTGCACTGTGAATGTGCTGGTAGGTGCGAGTCCCTGGCACGGCGGGAGGGCAGGCAGCCTGGCCACCCTGCACCCGCCTCAGTCAGTCAGCGCCAAGCAGACCTCACAGACACGAAGGCCCCCTGGGGCCCCTTCATGGAATCTGTCCTGCTGAGTCTTAAGATGCCAGCACCACAGTCTCTGAAGATAAATTTGGAAAGAGGGATGGAAAATGCAACACAAACTTTTACCTGTCTTTCTGAAGGCCGTCCTGGGCCTGTTCCTCAGCCTCATTTATGTGTGGTGCCTCATTGCTGGGATTGCTGGGCATGGACGAACCCGCATGAGAAACCCTGCACCGTGAGCAGAGTGTCAGGGTCTGAAGTCTCAGGATGGCGGACTGCTGCGGCCTTGCCTTTCCCTGGACTTACATGTCTGGGAGCACAGGCCTTGGGGCCGTGGGTTGCCATGCCTCTGCCAACTAACCTGACCACCTACCACCCCCGTTTCCCCGAGAAGGCGGAGTGTCAGGGGCCTGAGTCAAAGCCAGCTGCCTGTTCCCTTACAAGGCTCCCCACAAGTTGCTCAGAGGCATGGACCTAAAAAAATGCTTCAACTTCTCTTCTTTATAAACTGTTGCATCCTGTCCTTGTGGGGGATATATCTGTTAAAGGAAAACAACTCTGTGGAGAGGGGACACTGTTGAAAACCAAAAGTAGCTATTTGACCATTTTCATGGCAAACTAGTCAATAGCTCTTAATTGACATTGGTGTTTTGGGCTTTTTATAGAATTTCTATAAAGAAAAGAAGAGAGAGGACATATACATAAGGTAAGCTGAAGGGAACATCTCCATTTGCTGTTTATGTCATGGCTTTATTACTTCTTTTTCCCACCCAGAAATACTAAGCCCTATCCTTGTGCTTGCTGCGTGGAGAGGCACCAGCAAGTGTGTGACCTCCCTGTCCCCTGGAAAGGGCAACCTGTCGAGACAGAGACGCAGTCAGTATAGCACAAGGCAGCACCCAGGGAGGATGGTGTTGGATTCCAAGGAAGAATCAAGGGTGCTGATGGCCAGGGCCATCAGCAAAGAGTGCCCGCAAGAAACACAAAATCTGCCTTCTGTCAAGGAGTGTTAGCCTGGAATCCAGGGAGCCCTGAATATGGGACGCATGTGGACATAAATTCTATGCATTTTCTTGAGGAGAGATTCCATAGCTCTTACGAGCTCCCCGAAGGGGTCCATGGCATAAACATAAACAGATGCCACTGCCTTCAAAAAAGAATACGGAGTAGACAGAGTAGGAAAAATGCAATGGGGGGGGGGCAGCACTGAGGGTTAAAGGAATAAAGAAGGAAGGGAGGAGTAGAGGGGAGAAGAGATGGGAAGGCAGCTTGTAGAATGGGCTGAGTGCTGGGTGGGTACACTTAGCAAAGCCCCCCTTCCTCCTGCTCTTACCAGGTACCTGTACAAGCTGCGAGATTTGCACCGAGACTGCGAGAACTACACAGAAGCCGCCTGCACGCTGCTCCTGCACGCAGAGCTTCTGCAGGTGAGTCAGGCCAGCTGCCGGCTTCCACCTGGCAGAGGGCAGAACACAGCTGGTCAGCTGTCCAGTGCTATGGGGCCAAGTCCTCTACACTTTGGGATTGTGAGGGGAATGATCCTTATTCCAGGGATAGCCTCGAATCCAAGAGTGTTGTTACACTTTCTAAGTGAATACAGCTGATTTTCAGATCAAGGTCGGGAAAATGTCAGTTTTCATTGGATGCATAAAGAAGTGATTCCATAGATTTTTAAATCCTTAGGAAGCAGACTACAACATATAGGCCCCTGGTAATTGACACTGTAGTTGAGGAAACACCCCCACATTTTCCACCAGCAAGAATCATGCCCCTCTGTCCAAAACGTGCCCTTAAGCTCTGCACCTTTTAAAAGTTGTGATGTAATTGACATATAACGCTGTACATTGAGGTGTGCACATGTTTTGGTACATTTATATATTGCAATATAATTACCACTGTAGCTAACACCTCTGTGATGTCACTTAATTATCATTTCTTTTTGGTCATGGGATTAAGACTAGTCTCTTAGCAACTTTGAAGTTTATAAGATGGTATTGTTGCCTGTGATCACTATACTGTGTGTTAGATCGTTGGGACTGACTTATCTACTGGCTACAAGTTTATAACCTTTAATTTAATCTCCTCAATTCACTGCCCCCCCCCCCCCCCCCCCCCCCCCCCCCCCCCCCCCCCCCCCCCCCCCCCCCCCCCCCGCCGCCCACCCCTGTGCTCCAGCCTCTGGTAACTACCATCTACTCTCTGTTTTCAGGAACCTGGCATTTTCAGATTTGTTACTGTACAGTACTTCCCTTTCCCTGTCTGACTTGTTTTACTTAGCGTAATGCTCTCCGGGTCCGTCCATGCAGCTGCACGTGGCAGGCTTTCCTTCTTACTCTTGGCTGAGTATGTGTCCAGCATCATCCATCGGCCTCCACGTCTTGACTACTGACAGTAGTGCTGCGTGAACACAGGAGCGCAGATCTCCCTTCCACATCCTGTTTTTCTGCCTTTTCCATCATGTTTTTTCAGACCTCCATCACCACCAGTATGGTCCTTGTTTTACATCTCCCGCCTCCATTCATGCCCCCAGCAATTCGTTTCCTGTATAATTTCATTTTTATTTTGTACCAGAACAATACATGCACATTGTCCTAAGCTTTGTAGTTAAACAAAGGAGTCCCCGCCTCACTTCCCCAAGGCAGCCATTCCCAATTCATGTTCAACCTGAGGCACGAGAAACCTTCCTGTGTATGGGTTAGGGAGGGCAGCTCGCTGACTGTGGGATGGCCAGAAAGAAACCCTGGTGTTGGTAACCATAGATCCTTTTATTTGTGCTACTCAGAAAATTAAATTCTCCCATCCTGACGAGAAAGGTATGACGCGTGGATACAGCCTTTTCCCCCAGACAGCTACTCGGTGGGGGTGTAGAATATGGTCCATGTTTCCCTCGTACGTATGAGACCCCTTCTTTGTCTCGTATGAAATCCCCGCATGGGGCAGGGAGAGTTTCTTTTTTTGATTTCTGTACTTTTGCATGGGTCTCTGTCTATTCGTAACCAGTACCACACTCTTAATTATTAATTCTTAGGGTATGTTTTATTACCTGCTAGTTAATAAAACTATCTTCATCTTCATTGCTCTTCTTTCTCAGAGTTTTCTACCTACTTCTTTTTATTTTCCATATGGACTTTGGAATCATAAATTAAAATTTTTAATTTAGGGAGAATTTTCATATTTGTGAAATAGCAGTTTCTTATCCCAAAGCATGGTGCGGCTTCCTGTTTGTTCAAGTCTGCTTTTGTGCCCTGCAGTGGTGTGCTCGGGTTTTCTGGATAGAAGTCTCACGTGTTCCTGGTTGTGTTGATACCTAGACATCTTTTCTTCCTAATTTAATTATGGTAAAATGCGCAAAACATAAAATTAGCCGTTCTGTCCATTTTTAAGTGTACAGTTCGGTGGCATTAAGTATGTTCATATTGTTATGCCTGACTGTCTTATCATTTTGGATTTATTCTTTTTGAACTCATTTCTTCTGTTATTTCAGCACAGTGATCTATTTATGTGAAACCTCTCTTTAAATGATTTCTTAATATGTCATTTTTTTTAATCGCACTAATGGACTTGATTCTCTGTATTTGTGGTAGTTTCGCAGTTGGCACCCATTGTAAAAGCATCCACTGTGAAGAATACAGTCGCTGTTTGTATGTAGTGAGAGCTGTACCCCCTTCTCTCTGTGTTCTTACTTCTGATCTCTTTCTCTGACCTGTGCGGCTGGTACCTTCAACGCAACAGCTGGCTGCAGCCCCACCTCGCTCCTGGCTGCCCTGGGGCCACCTGGCGTGTGGTCCACTCAGCATGCCACCGGTTTTGACACTGGCATGTAGTATGTCTGTGTGTGCGTTTTTTGCGTTTAATAAATAATCTAAAATGCAATATGGATGAGTCACATATATGCCAATATTTCTATGACCTTTTTAAACTAAATGTGTGTTAATCCCCTTTAATTAACTAATCAAGTTAACTGGTGGGTGCATTGATCTCTGTCGCTTGCTTTTCAGTGGTCTGACAAACCCTGTGCACCCCATCTGCTCCAGAGGGACAGTTACTATGTTTACACCCAGCAAGAGCTGAAAGAGAAGCTGTATCAGGAAATCATATCCTACTTTGACAAAGGCAAAGTGAGTGTTATGTCATCTGCTACGTCTGAGGGGATAGAGGACAATGACAACAGTCCTGCAGTGCACTCTGATGCTGGCCAGCCAGAGGTACCACAGGCCCAGGGGTGAAGGACACAGTCTCTCACAAGACGGCCCAAATAGCAATACCAGCCACAAGCCCTGGAGTCCCCAGGCTGCCCACGTTTCTGACCAGTCAACTACACATTTGAGGGAGACCCCTGTGACCTCCTCAGGTCTGAGAATATGCTAGAACAACCATGCTTAGGGTACTATCTTACCCTAAAGGACACAGGCCAGGGCCAGCCGAATGAAGAAGCACCTAGGGCCAGGGCTGGCAGGGCCCTGAGTGTAGGCCCCTGTGTCCTCTCTGTGAAGGTTCAGAGCACCTGGCCCTCAGGACCGCCTGATGTGTGCACAGGTGGGGGGCTCACCTGGGCCTGAGCCCCTGTACAGGGTTTTTATTCAGGTTTATTACGTAGGCTTGACTGACTGAGTTCTTGGCCACGTGGGTGAAGTTAGTCTGCATTCCCTTCCTCCCTTTGGATCTGGCTAATGTCAAGGAGCTCTGGGCTCCACCCTCTGATCACATGGGCGGTGTTTCCTCACATGAGCCCTGTGAGCCCCCTCAGAAGCATAAACTCGAGTGTGGATGGAGGGTCCCGCATGAAAACCCAGATGCTCCTGTCACTGTGGAAACTCTGAGGGCTTAGAGGCTTCCTCCCAGGACTCTGGACAAAAACTAGACAAATTTTCCATTATATAGTGATGACTCGTGGCTTCCTCTTTATTGTCCCGACGTGTACCTTTGAACCCTGGTGTTTTTAATGGGAGAGAAAATGAATAGATAAAGGTAAGAAAGGCACTAAGATCAGTTATTTTGAGGACACTTAACACAGTGGAGAACATAATGGACAGCCTCCCCTCTCCATATTCGTAATTGTCCCTCTTAAATGTGGCTGAGGGCTGGCAGCCGGTACCGCCCCTTTCAGCGTGCTCCCTGAGGATGGTTGCTAACGCCGGGTGCTCGCCCTGCACCCAGACCACTCCAGGCCCACATCCGCCAGCAGTGACTCGCAGCCTAGGTGAGCACAGGGGCGCGGTCAAATAAACATGGAACTGGGCTGGAAGTTGTGGAGTCTGTGGTCAGCTGCAGAAAGCGTGTCCACCTGGAAGGCTTTTACATTTAAAAATTTTAATGAAAAAAAATATGCAGAAGGGGTTGGTGAGAAAGACAAACAGTGCATCTGCTGTCCAAACAGAACGGATGCCAGGTTTGTGAGGCAGTGGAGGCCTGTGGGCCATCACGGCCGCTGCACCCAGCCAGCCTTGCTTTCTTCATAGGGCACTGTTGTTAAACAAACAAATTAGCCAAGTAATCATCATAATAAAATGGCTGCCGTCTATTTGGTGCTAGTGACTGTTTGGGGTGATTTCCCAATTTTTTCCTAATTTCATTCACCCTCAAACTCTATGAGGTAGATTTTGTCTCCTTTTTGCAGATGAATAATTTCAGTGTCAGAGAGCAAATAGATTTATTCAAACATTGTGGTCTCTGCACCCATTACTCTGTAAAAAATCACCAAGGACCCGAAGAGCCTTATTCTCATGGGTTATATCTATGACTGCTTATCCTCTTAGAAACTAACACAATTTTAAAATAATTACTTATTTTAACAATGATAGTCTATTACTGTTAAGATAAATCATATCTATTTTTGAAAAAAAGTACTATGTGTCCCGAAATGTTAGTGATATGAGTGGCGTGTGACAAACTCACAGCTCTCTTCGACAGCCGCCTCTGCCTGCCTTCTGCTGCGACGTTGGACACCCTGTAGCCTCTGGGAAGCCCACTGCATGCTCACGAGAGAATGAGTGTTGAAAAAGGCAAATAGCGTTAATATTATTAAGAAGATAATTTGACCTCACAGTCCCCTGAAAGTGTCCTGGGGACTCTCAGAGACCAGGGACCACGCCTTGAGAACTGCTCTGCTAGGCTGTCTCCCTGTGCCTTACGTAACTTGGCACTTGGTAAGATGTAGAGAGAATTCTGTGCCAGCTGATGTGGAATAATTTCCACATGGCATGTTTCAGAGCTTTGTTAGTGACCAAGACTGAAATTTCAGAGGGCACATTTGACAAATGATGATTTTTAGAAGATTTTATTTTTAAATATCCTACGTTTTAAAATGTGTGTGAACCACACACACATTTCTTTAGCAGCCAGAAACAATGGAACGTAGCACCTGGTTGACAAGAATGAAGTAGGACATTACTAATAGCATCCACTTTAGAGACATGCAATGAAATGCCAAAAGGAACACGGGATCAGTCCAGGATGCTCGCCTCGGACACCAGGTGTGCATTAGGTTGCACCTTACGTGGTCATGCATGCCCCAGGCACTCCCTAACACTCTTTGACTAAGTAGACAGCTTAGTTAGAAAGAGAAATCAGTGTTCTGGAGATTGTTGGCTAACGCTTGGTGCAGTTTCCCAGATTCCACACAACAGAATAGCTTAGCCATTCTTCTGTTTCCCCCTCCTCCCAGGCAGCCTAACTACAAACACACACAAACACACACACACACACAGGTAGAGCCACTCCAACTTTCCCCTCCAACAAGGCTTTCACGCTCGCAAGGCCGAGGCTCCAGAGCTGGCCTCCTTCCAATCCCATTGGTCTTTAGTGCTTCGCCCTGTAAGCTCAGTATTGCTTTGTTTGGGGACACATGGTGTTTATTCTTCATGATTTGCAAACAGAATTACACAAGAGACCCCCCAGCAAAGCAGACAAGATAGAGTAGCTTTATGATGTCAACAGAAAGATTTAGTTAATCCAGGAAATGAGGCATGTTGGGAATATCTGCAGAAACTCGACCCTCCTGACTCATAACTCACTGCCAGTGACTTTCAAGTGGCTTTTACAGCCAGATGAATGACGGCTTTGTTCTCCACTTTTGTCTTTCTGAAGATGTGGGAGAAGGCCATCAAGCTGAGCAAAGAGTTGGCTGAGACTTACGAGAGCAAAGTGTTTGACTACGAGGGCCTTGGCAATCTCCTGGTGAGTAGGGCTCAGCATGTGCCAAGCCCCCCACCCCGACCCTGGGGTGCTAAAGTGAGTGTTCATGAGAATGTTTCTCTACACTTCAGAAAGTCGGAATAGATGATGTTCTTTACAGTGGAAAAGTAAACCTGGATTGAAATAAAAATGAAAAGAGATGAGGTCTAAAAGCTGTTACCGTTATTTCCCCAGATTGTCCTGAGGGAGGCTTGGGGCCTGGTCCACAGCTCTTGCTCCCGTCCCTGTGCCTTCTGTTCCTCTGTGGACCCCGCATGTCCCTGCCTCTCTTCCCTCTCAGTCACTTTGTCTTCAGGGAGCACCGCCTGTGTTTCAGACATTTTCTGACATCTTCTGTTCATCAGAATTGCTTGTGCTGTGGTCCGTGCCCCAGGGTCCCTGCTGAATGGTTGGACTGCTTATCTTGGAGCCTTGTTTTATTTCTTCAAGGTGCTATTGTGCACATTTTGGTTAAGTTGTAAAATGCTTCTGCCAGAACCTGTTCCCAAATTTCGCCTCAACCCGTCTCCCCAATGTCACTGGAGTACTCTACTGGCTTGGCCAAAAAGTTCATTTGTTTTTTTCCGTAAGACGGCTCTAGTAGCACTTCGTTTTCTTTAACTTCATTCAAAACAGCTGTGTTAGGTTGTGTTGCGACAGCTGTCATATCATTGTTCTTTTTTTTAAACTTATCAAAATTGGTGAATTTTTGTGCAGCCATTTTAATATTGAAGATGGAGGGAAATACGCAACATTTTTGGTATATTATACTTTATTATTTCAAGAAAGGTAAAAACAACTGAAATGTAAAAAAAGACTTGTGCAGCATATGGAGAAGGTGCTGTGACTGATGGAACTGGTCGAAAGTGGCTTGCGAAGTTTTGTGCTGGAGATTTCTCACTGGACGATGCTCCATGGTTGGGTAGACCAGTGGAAGTTGATAGTGATCAAATTGAGACATGAACTGAAAACAATCAATGTTATACCACCTGGAAGATAGTTGACATACTCAAAATATCCAAATCAATGAATTTATTGGTGAAAATGAAAAATGTGTCTTTCATTTTAAGGGAAAGCTGAATAGGCAGTTTGGCCGACCTGATGCTTTTACAGTCCACTGAGCCTGGCTGTTAGCATAGGTCAGCTATTTTAATACAGCACAGGAAAGCAAAAGCGGTCTTCCAGGTGCCCAGTGCTAGCCAGCAAAATACTAATTTGATACTTTTTGGTAGAGGGATCACAACAGGTCAGGTCACCCACTGTCATGCAATAATTTATGTGAGGAGGTGGCAGGCAGCAGCACTTTAAAAGGTGTTTGCCAGTGTGTTGCACCAGCCCCTGCCATTACACAAAAAATCACTCCTTCGTTTTGTAAACTAAACTGAGCTGTGTTAGCAGTGTAACATGTTATCTAAGACAACACTGGTAGAGACCTTCACTGAGATAGACTACTGTCGTCCCCACTTACCTGTAACTTCACTTTCTGTGGTTTCAGTTACCTGCAGTCAAATGCAGTCTGAAAGGTTAAAGGGAAAATTTCAGGAAAAACAACTTATGCATTTTAAATTACACGCCATTCTGAATACCGAGATGAAATCTCGCGTCATCCCGCTGCATCCTGCCGCATCCCACCTGGGATGTCCCTTTGCCCAGCATCCCCCCGCTGTGGATGCTCCCTGCCCCTTAGTCACTTAGTAGCTGTCCATCTGAGTTATGAGATCAGCTCTCAAGGTGTCGCAGTGCTCCAGTAACCATTATTTTCTTAAGAACAGTGCCCAAGTGCAAGGGTGGCGACCCAGGCAGTTCTGATAGGACAAAGAGAAGCTGTAAAGTCTTTCCTTTCTGTGAAAAGGTGATACAGACAGTATAAGATACTTTTAGAGAGGGAGACACAGATCCCACGTTCACATAACTTTTATAGCAGCAGATGGTTATAATTGTTCTTTTATTAGTAGTTATTATTGTTAATCTCTTACTCTGTCTAATTTATAAATTAAACTTCACCACAGGAATGTATGTGTAGGGTAAAATATAGCATATACACGGTTCAGTACTGTCTGGAGTTTCAGGCATCACTGGGGGTCTTGGAACGTACCCCCTGCAGACCTGTTGGCGTGCCCTGCTGTAGTAATATAGCTGTGGTGGGAGGGGCTGAGGGACATCCCCAGAGCCCCTGGGTCTGGCTACCTAATGTGCTCTCTCAAAGGCTGGCTCTGGAGCTCAGGTCAGGAGACCTCTCCCCATGGGAAGAGTAAAGGCGATACTGGACAACAACACGTTACCTTCCCTCCTGGACACTTGGAGCTGAACCAGGGTCTTTAATGGAAACCACCTACACACACTGGAAAGCTCCCTGTCGTCTTTTCTCCTGTATCTCCACCGAAATTCAGCCACCCTTCGTCAATCTCCGAAAGTGCCTTTTCACCCGTCGGGGCTGCTGAGCCCCTTCAGGAAACGTGAAAACTAGGCACTGCCTTGGGCCACAGCAAAATGCACATGTGTGCATCTTCCACAGGCACCTTCAGGGATCCGCGGGCCCTCCAGGCCCTGCCCCTCCTGTCCGACACAGGACATTTCCCAAAGGCCTTTCATTTCCCTGCGTTATGTGGGAAACAACAGCAAATAGTCAGATGTCTCTTTCTCCCCGAACCATGCCCTTGTAACCTCCCTGTGGAATGTCTTGTTTTATTTTCCAGAAAAAAAGAGCCTCATTTTATGAGAACATCATAAAGGCCATGCGGCCTCAGCCTGAATACTTCGCTGTTGGATACTACGGACTGGGCTTTCCTTCTTTCCTGCGGGTGAGAGACCTGCGGGTGGTCTCCCAGGCCATTCAGCTGGGGGTCTGAGGGGGGTCGTCATCGCTTTTCCAGATGGGCCTGGCGTGCTCGCAGCTGGAGCCCATGTTCTCGCTGTGGGAGGTCGGGCAGCGAAGCCTCTTCCTGAGCGGCTGCCTCTGGGATTCTGGCAGCTCTTTGGTAAAACGACTTTTCCCAGGTGGAATGAAAAGAGGAAAAACAGACCCATCTGCTGCTTCAGGTCAGGCTAGGGAAAAGTGTGGATTGATGTATTTGGTTGTTTATTTTATTTCCAGCCTAAGTGAGTTTGAAAGCAAATATCCCAAGGATAGACTGCAGAAATCTGGCAATAGTAACAGCTTTGTTGTCATGGTGAGAGGGACCATGTTTTTCTTCCTTCTCAAAATTTTCTATAATATGATGCTGACGTTACAATCTAAAAAACAAACAAAACTCTCTCTTTTTATCCCACAAAAAAGAAGCTGCTTTCAGCACTTAGCAATGTTTAAGCATACATTATTCATCTTCCTTCCCTCGATTAAAAAAAATAAGTGGGAAAGTACTTCACATTCCTTACAGTGCCTAACAAGGAGGTAGTTTATTCATTCATTGATTCATTCAGCAATTATTTACTGAATACTTACTGTGTGCCAGGCACACATTAAGCATTAGAGATACAATGCTGATTGTAGTTCAATGTGGTCCTCACTCTCTTAGGATTTTATAGCCTAATGGATGAGATATTAATTAAATAATCACACAAACAAATGTCAAATTGAACCCAGTCAGGACAGGTATTCCAGAGAGTCATCACCGAAGTGCAATAAAAACCTACGCCCACATAAAAATTGTGCATGACGGTTCATGGTGCTGGTAGTCATCATCTCTGAAGACTGGGTGGAACCCTGATGCCCCTCAGCTGGGGAGGGTGTAAACAAATGCTAACCTGGTACGGCCACACGGTGGAGTAATACTCAGTAGCACAGAGAGTGAACTGCTGACATGCACAAACCCGGGGATGAATCTCAGATGCATTAAGCTAAGTAGGAGACTCAAAGTTGACAGACACTGTGATTTTATTTACATGACATTCTGGCCAAGCTGACACTCACTGTGGGGATGGAAAACACATCACTGGTCATCTGACCATTGGGAGAGGGGGTCAGTCAGCCAGAAAGAGGCATGGGGATTTTTGGTGGTGTGATAAAACTGTTCTATATCTTGATGGTGGTCATAGTTTGTCAAAACTCACAATTTTATGCTGAAAAGGGTAGATTTTACTACATGTAAATTATACCTGCATTTTTTTTAAGAGTTAGGAAAAACCTCCCAGGGACTGTCAGGTTCAGCAGCATTTTGAAGGGTGAGCTGGGCCTGAAGGAGGTAAGGAGGGTAGGAGAAAGCAGTTGGTGCTTTGGGGACAGAGGGAGCTGCCTGAGTAGGGCAGATGAGGCAGGGAGTGCGGGATGGACACGCAGGGTCGTCTCGGGTTGCATAGGGTGTTTTGTCAGCCTCCTGAGAGCAGTGGGGAGCCCCTGCCAATGTTTTATGTCAGCGAGGTTATCTGGTTTTGACATGGAGAATGGCTGGGAGGGGTGTGTAGATGAGATATGAGACTATTGCAGATGTCAAAGAAGAAATGACAGGTCAGCCTAGGGAGGTGGCTTTCGAGGGAACTGGAAAGATTAGGATACTGGAGATGAAGTAATGGTGTTTGGTAATTGATGGGATGGGTAGGTGGGGGGGAGAGATGCACAGAAGGGTTCCTTGGTTCTGGCCTGCGTAATGGGAGAGGGGTAGGGCCAGCCACTGATACAGGAACACTGGGAAGGACAGAGTCTGGAGAAAAATTAATCCGTTCATCAAATGAATATTTATTCAACTTGCACAGTGTGCCTTGCTATAATGTAGGCAGGGGGTCAGATTGCACACACACAAAAAATCCAAAAACCTTGAAATTATGGGGCTTATATTCTAACTTGGGGAGACAAAAAACAAGGTAAGTAAACTGTTTACTGTCAAGTGGTGTAGAACAATGTCTCATACAGCATAGGCCCTCAACCATTTTAAAGCAAGAGGAATTACTAATTTAGCCTTCACACAGTTTAATTTTTCACATTGAAATTTGATTGAAGAAAACTATGCCCATGTTGTTTACATCTTTTTCTTTATATGATCCGCTCATTCTTTCAGTAAAAACTTTATTAAGCACCTACTATGTGCAAAGCAAAGTACCATGCAGTGGAGCTAGAGTGATACTCAACAGGTACTCATCGGGAAGGTGACCAGAGAGGCCGGCGATGGGGTTGGAGTTGCAGTTTTAAAGTGAGTGAGTGAGTGGGCAACATTTAGTAGGAAAACAACATCTGAGCAAATTCCTGAAGCAAATGAGTGAATAAGCCAGGGAGCTATCAAGAGACAAGCAAGGGTGTGAGAAGTGCAAGTGCAGAAGCCACGAGGCTAGAGAAGCGTGAACCAGAGAGCAAGGAGAGAATGGGGCCAGGGAGCGGTGGGTGCCGGGTTGGAGAGGGCCTTTTAGATCTTTATAAATTTTTTTGTAAAGGTTTGGTTTTAGACATAACATAGTGTAAGATAGATATAGAACATCCAAAAGATAGGAGTTGCAATTTGATATGTGGATGTGGAACTTCAAGGGGAGTTCCAGTCTAGACACAGAATTTGGAAGTTCATGTAGCTACAACCGGCAGTGGGGGGAGAGTAGAGTAGCCGTGTAGAGGGTTTGGATGGAGCCTTGATGTAGGTTCTGGTCTTAAGTCTGCTGTCAAGTGGGTGCTCAAGTCATGGTAAGTTCAGGCCAACCATGCTTTATAGGCAGCTGTTGTGTCGCATGAAATGAGGCTGTGAACCAGGAGATAGCTGTCGCTCGGTGGAAACAGGCGGTCTAGAGGTGCCGGCTGAAAAATGGAGGTCTGCATCCCATGCTGAATGGCTGTGCGGTTTTAGCCAAATCACATAATCACTGAGTCGTCGTTTTCTAAACTATAAGGTAGAGAAATTTTGTCCACAGCACAGGGCTATTTGGAGAGTTAAATAAATAGCATGTAGGGGTGCTTCATAAACTTTAGTTTGTAGGTGTTCTATGTTGTCAAAGTACACGGAAAAATGGAAAACCCTTATGAATGATGTAACCTAAGTGCCCTTTTGAGGGACAGCTTCCCTAAGCTTAGACTGTAAGCTACAGTGTCTTCTCCCCCATGCAACCAGGCCTCCTCTTCTCCTGGAAAGGGCCCCTCTGCCCCTCCTGCCCCAGGGCCAGTCATCCCAATCCTCGTCCACCTGCCCCTGCTCTGCATCCCCTCCCGGGCACCAGAGTCCCACCCCAGGTCCTGCAGCCTCTTCTGCTCCCGCCGGTTCCTGCACTTGGATGTGCTCCCCACCGTCTCGTTCGGTGGTCTCCACCACTTCCTTCATCGCATTGCTCCCTCCTTCCAGAGCCTCCAGGGATCTCCCCGGGCTTCGGGACTTCTGCCTGAATTTCATGGCCATCCACGTTGTGGCTCGTCCAAGCTCGTCTTCTCCCTGAACTCCATACATCCTGCCCTTGGGCTTTATTCCTCTTGTCACTTGCTGTGCCTGCTTGTCCTCTCCTCTGTGTTTCCTCTCCTTACCCTGCCTGGCCATCTAGGCCCAGACAAGCCCTCTATCTTCCCTGGCCCTGTCCTTCATGCTGAGCTGGTGTGTGCCGACCACGTGCTGGTCTGATTTCTCTCTCACCTGCTGTCCACATCATACGGTCAGTGTTTTATTGTGTCCTAACTGCTTGCCCACACGGTTTTGCCTGAACGAGGGACTTTGATAATGCATGAATCAGTCACATAAATCTTTCATCTATTCCAAAAGTTCCGGCAATTTTTACTGCCTTCAGTGTTTGGCCTAGAAAGTGTATTGCCTTCGCATTGTTTATATTATCTAAAATGATCACATTTACTTATTTGTTGTTGATTTTGTATTTCTCTCCCCTGGAGGGTGAGCCTTGTGAGAACAGGGTCACCATTTTCTCCCTCGTGCCCAGCATGTTTACTGTTCTCTCAGCGCTCATTTGTTAGGTGAAGGGTGAGAGATTTTTAAAAACATTTTACAGAGCGATACACACCCAAGTTTCAGTTGCAAGATGCATCATCCTGAAGGGCTGCCAGGCAGGACTGAGTCCTCATCTTAGTGAAGGTCGGATGAGCAGAGGCCTTCAGCTCCTGGCTGTGTTTGAACTTGCACGGGCAGCAACAGCAGGAAGGCAGATTACTCCTGTGTCTGGGGCTTGGGAAACTTCTTTTTTAAAAAACCCAGTTTTATGAATGTTATTACAGAGGGGAAAATGCCATTGGCAATGGAGAGACTACTGTTTTTTTGTGCAGTTGTTTTCTGTGGGACGGGGATGTCGCCGTCCATGGTGGCTTTCAGGATTGCCTGGCAACAGCTGTCACCTGTTCCGTTTGCTGTTCTTGCACTGCTGTGTCAAAAGGCACGTTGTCTTGATAGTCTTTATACTTCCATGCTCATGACGGTGGTGCCACTCAGATGGCTGGTCCACAGACTGCCCCTGGTCAGGACGAGATAAGGCACTTGCTGAGCATAAACCAGGGCACCTCCTTCACTGAGAATGTCTGTGAAAAATACCCACTGAACTACACAGCATTCTGGCCACACCTTGGACCTGCAGTAGGGCCCAAGCTCCTTATTTTTTGGTGGCTCCGTGTAGACAGCACCGGCCATGGTTGTGGGGCTGCACTACGAGAAGCCCTGCCCACGCCTTAACTTCCCAGAAAAGCCCGTAGCCTGGTCAGATAGGATGGTTGCTGTGAGGCACATAGTGGGTGGTCCATGAGAACCTGCTGGTTGGTTACGCTTCAGCTAGGTGTACAGTGGCTTCCTCAGTCCCAGGCTTTCCATATTGTCCCCTCATTCTCCATGTTTAATTATTCCTCTTGCTGTCTCTGACCTGCAGAACAAAATCTTCATCTACCGGGGTAAGGAGTATGAGAGGCGAGAAGACTTCAGCCTGAGGTTGCTGACCCAGTTCCCCAATGCCGAGAAGATGACCAGCACCACGCCCCCGGGAGAGGAAATCAAGTGCTCCCCAAAGCAGCGTATCCTTGCCGCAGGGACGCTTGGCCTGGAGGCTCCATCCCCTGCTACAGCCCAGCCCAGCCCGAGGGCCTATCCCGTCTCTGAGCGCAGACTTCTTACACTCAGGCCCCCTGCTTCACCGTTCAGACTTGCTGTCCCAGTCTGCATAAAAGCTCTGGGACCCTCATATCCTCCTCTCAGGGCTATGAAGTAATTAAAGGAGAGAGAGGACAAGCAAATCGTGATGTAAAAGGCTGTACTTTAGAGCCACGTAGGAAGCTTGACAACGCGGACTTCCTGTTCTGAATTCTGAATTCTGGATAGAGATGTGTAGCTCTTTTTTTTTTTAAACATACCATAACTTATTGAAATAGCAATTATATGCATTATCAAAAAAACAGTAAGGTCTCCATCACAAAGTTACTTTTAAAACTTGCTCATGGGCTTTATGCCAAAATAAGATGTTATAAACCTACACAGTATCTCAGAGGGCTAGAGAAGGTAGAGCCAGCATGGCACAGTAGATAAAAAAATAGGCTCTCAGGCAAAACACCGGGTTCAAGCCCAGCCCTGTCACCAGGTCACTTCAGACAAGTTGCTTAACTTCTCTGTGCCTCAGTTTCCTCATCTGGAAAGTGAAGATGAGGATCATCCTTCCTCTTGGAGTTCTTACAAAGACTGAGTGCATAAATATATGTAAATACGAGGAACAGGTTTGATACGTAATAAAATTTCAACATACATTAGCTAGTATTATAGACATAGGTTGGTGAATATTTATAGAGGGATAGTCAATAATAATAGCTCACTAGACAGACATACCTTTAAGGGAGGGGTAGTGTGACCTGTTAACATCTAGTAAATGCTTGGAAAAGAAAGGTCTCCCAGGATAAATCCTTGGGTAATGGAGGGTCAGAAGACAACAGAGGTGCCTCCTTGGTGTGGCAATGAAAAAAGTCTTCAAGAAGTGGCTTTAGCCAAGGCTGGTGTGGCTTAGTGGATTGAGCTCTGGCCTGTGAACCGAAGGGTCTCTGGTTCGATTCCCAGTCAGGGCACATGCCTGGGTTGTGGGCCAGGTTCCCAGTAGGGGGCGCACAACAGGCAACACACTGATGTTTCTCTCCCTCTCTTTCTCCCTCCCTTCCTTCTCTAAAAATAAGTAATTAAAACCTTTAAAAAGAAGAAGAAGAAGAAGAAGTGGCTTTAGAAACAGGAGTCCCGGGGCATGGCCTTCAGGGATGTCGCAGAGCCGTTTGACCTTGCGCACATTGTTTCAGCTAGCCAGGCACTGGTTTTCTTATCTGCAGGGTGATAGGGTAAGACTGTTTCCCCAAAGTACCTTATGGAACCTGTACAGGGATCAAAATTAAAACAAAGTAACTTAGGGGAAAATGTTTTATAAACTAATAGCATACGGGATAGGCCAGTGGTTCTCAGACTTTATTCCAAAGAAGAAGCAATGCAGAGAGATTCTAATTCAGCAGCTGTGAATCCTAACTCTGCATTGTGAGTTAGTCTCCAGGTGGCTCTGGTGTGGGTAGGCTGCACCCTTCTCCTGGAGAAATACTGGTAGTCCTAGACCCAGGTGCTTGGAAATGTAGTTTAAATATTGTGGGCATCGACACGGTATGTCTGCTCTGTGGAGGACAAAAGCAGTCATCGCTGAGATGGGGTCACTTAGTCAGAGGAGGCCTGGGCTGAGCTGTGTGTGGAGCCTGACTTCACTTCCCAGCTGTACAATGTGGGTTTCCTGAGGTCCTCCCGTTCTTTGTTGGTAAAAGATGAATGAACTGGTGGTCATTGTGTTTACTGGAGACCACGTTTCAGAACACCTTGTAGGGTGCCCAGCTGGGGCCCTCTGTAAACAATGGTGTCTAGAGATACAGGAACTTTCTATTGCCCAGACTCGAGTCTGGCTACTTCCGAGGAATGCTTGTCCAAAAGAAATTATTTAAGGCAGTTTCTGATCACTTTTTTTGGTATATTTGATTGACATCTGTTTTCCTCTGGGAAGGTCCTTTGGCATGTGACTGACCAAAAAGTATCCTAGGACGATGACTTACCAAGGCATTTGGGGAATGTGAGAGGGGGCCCCCTTTTCAGTGCGCTCCTGGTACTTGGCAGAGGGGAACGATGGGGCAGGTGCCTTTTCTGTCCGTGAAGCAGGAGGCACAGGTGGGCTTTCAGCCTGTGACAGCCTCGTGCCCGTCCCCTGTCCTTCCTTAACGGGCCCCTCAGATATGCAGTGTTTCACTGTTAAGCCTGTGATGAACCTGCCTCGCAGCTACAAGGATAAACCAGTTCCGGAGCAGATCTTAAAGTAAGTGTGCTTTCTTGTTTATTTTTTTAAAACCCCTGTCTCTCCCACACCCTTTATCTAGAAGCCCATCAAAACCAAAGCCTTAGTTTATCGTTGTTTGGAAGCCCTCCTGTTGTCTGAGTCTGTTCAGGCTGTGGTAACAGATGCCGCAGGCTGGGTGCTTGGTAAATAGCAGAAATTGAGTTCTCACGGTGCTGGGAGCAGGAAAGTCTGAGGTCGGCGCCAGCACAGGTGGTGTCTGGGGAAGGCCTACTTCCTGGTTGCAGAGGACCGCCCTCTCCGTGCGCCCTCACAGTGGGCGGGGCGGGGGAGCTCTCCAGGGTCTGTTTCATAAGAGCACTAATCCCACTCATGGGACTCCAGCCTCGTGTCCTCTCAACTCCCAAAGGGCCCCCTCCTGGCACCACCACACTGGAGATGAGCTTTCAACGTAGGAATTTGGGGGAGATGCAAACATACAGACCTTAGTAACTGTCCACTCCATTTTTAGTATAGGAGCTTGTTAACCCAAAGGCACTGGGGGATTCTGTTTTTGGGGTTTTTGTTTTTTTTTTTTTAAGCAGATAGAGGGAACTCAGGAATTTCACTCTCAGGTTTTGGAATCTCTAGCTCTTATTTCTGTCCAGAGGTTCACCAGTCAGTAGTGGCTTACTTCCCCTCACCTAATGAGTTCCCCGGTGACAGAAGGTCTAATTCCTTCTGAGAAGCTAAAATGCTACTAGGATTGATAGAACCGTTATAAAGCTACAGACGAGTTCACAAACATGGACATAGACCCTTTTAAGTTGTGAGCTGTGAAATAGATTTGTAAATAATAAAAATAAAGATGTATGGGAAAGCCCTGACTGGTGTGGCTCAGTTGGTTAGAATGCCGTCATCCCAGTGTGCCCAGGTTGCAGGTTTGATCCCCGCTCAAGGCACATACAGGAATCAGCCAGTGAATGTATAACCAAGTGTAACAACAAATCCATGTTTCTCTCTCTCTTCTCCCACTTTCTCCTGTCTCTCTAAAATCAGTAAATAAAAACTTTTTAAAAAGGTGTACAATAAGATCACATCGTGTGCCAACTTCAGCCCTCAGCGTGGAGACCGTCAGTTTGAGAGCCAGGTGGCTAAGATTGGTTCTTGGGAGGCATGTCCCAGGTTCTGGGTGGTCAGACCAAGGAGCGTTTTCTGTAAGAGAGCTAAGACAACATTGTGGTGGTATCTTTCCCAGCTACTACAGGGCCAATGAAGTGCAGCAGTTCCAATATTCTCGGCCGTTCCGGAAAGGAGAAAAGGATCCAGACAATGAGTTTGCTGTAAGTCCACCCCTTTGGGCCCCTAGAACAAAGTGAACTTGGCATCCAGTGGCCGCCTCCCACTGACCCAGCTTATCCCCTGGAAATGGGGCCGGAGATAGAGGCTCCACATCCTTGTTACCAAGACAGCAGGCTGTCACCTGAGTGGAAAACCCTAGACCGGGGGTCCAGAATCTGGGCTCTACTCCTCGGCCTGCCACCACTTTGACGGCGAGCAGGTCACACCTCTCTGGACCCCAGTTGCCCATCTGTAGGGTGAGAGGGCCCAAGGCAAGGATCCTTTCAGCTGTTCACATCTGGGACTCATTTTGAGAGAAAATCTGGCCCGTTCTCTAACGAGGCACTGGAGAATGGAATCGCACTTAAGTGAACCAGGGAGTTTTGTTCTTTAAAAGCCTGGTCACTGACCAGCATTTCCTCTTCTTCTTCTCCCGCCAGACCATGTGGATTGAAAGGACCACGTATACAACTGCGTATACTTTCCCTGGGATCCTCAAGTGGTTTGAAGTCAAGCAGATTTCAACAGTGAGTCATTCGAAACTAGAACTCAGAAAAATCTTTCTGTCCCCAAATATAATAAGAGCCTTTGTTAAATCCCCCCTCTGGTTCTCACGCACTTAGCCAGCCTCCTGTGGCCAGCTTCGTTTTCCAAAAGAGGAATGAAAGACGTGCTTGTCTGATAGGACGCCTCTGTAAAACTGATGTGACAGCACCACCCCTAAAGGCTGCTCACCGTGAATGCCGCTTTTATGACCAGACGCACGCTATCTCCTCCGGGACCCTGCTGGCGCCCAGGCATTTTTGGAATGCCTCCCTCGCATTTCCTGTCCATCCATTCTCCTCTCTCAGAGCTTGTCCTCTTCTTTTAGCCCCAGCTTGTCACATCAGCAGGCATCCTAGACTCTTCCATCATCAGCCCTCCCCAAAGCTGCCTGGTTTTCATGTTTACCCTTGCACCCTGTTTCTGGCCCCTCATTTCCCCATCACTTCCTTTGATGCCATTGAAAACCCCTTAACCAGCCTCCCTGCCTCAACCTTCTGAGGTGCATTCTCCTCAGGGCCTCAGAGTGTGACTTCCATCGGTGCCTGGAGTACCAAGTCCAGACTCCTTAGCACATTAACACAGGGTCTTTGCGGCCCAGCTCTCCCACCACTTCTCCTGTGGAATTTCCTGGAACTAAGCTGCTCAGTTCATGCTGTCAGCTGTCCGAGAAATGGGCTCCCTTTCTCTGCCCAGACTGTCCTCTTGCCACTGCTCAACCTCACTCCCAGGCAGATTCAGTTTAGGTGCCACATTCTCCAGGAAGTCATCTCTGAAACTCCCAAGGTGGCTTAGGTGCTCTTTCTCTGAGCCCCTCGCCTCCTGCACTTATTCCTAACGAGTTACCCACCATTTCCACATGTTGTGAGATCCCACTGAAACCATCAGACCCTCCCAGCCATGAATTACAACTTAATTACTTTTGTAACTGAGGTGCATAACACAGTACTTGGCATCTTGAACAATCTGAATTGAAGTTGGACATGTCCCATACCACTAGTATAAATCATTTTTCTTCAAGGATGAATATGATTTCTGGACAGGCTTTTAGAATCAAGTCTAGAGGAGGAGGTGATTACCCATGATGAAGGACACAGTTTTTCTTGAAACCTGGTTTTGAAGACTTTCCCATGAGGAGCTCTCTCTGATTCTGTATTGCATCTTATTTTACTGTCATCCAAGATGCAGCCTGAAAGTCTCACACATCCTATTATTTCTGACTCCTGTTAACCACTGGACCCATGCGAAGGCGACTTCTGCATGATCTGAATGTCACTCCCAAAGCCATTCACACTTTCCCGTGGCCGAAGCACCGAACCGTCTCCAGGGACCACTCTTGGTGGTACAGAAGTGTCTTGGATCAGATATCCTATAATTCTGCTGCCATTGATCTTAAAAGTTTATGAGGAAGCTTTGCCTAAAAACAATCATTATTACAGATCTAAATTTTTCTTCTCAAAATTTTTGCTGATGCTCTGCCCCTAGAAACAATCATGACTATAGTGCCAATGTTTAAACCACCCTTACACTTTCTAAGAAAATTCTTAGAAGCTTATTTTGCAACTTATCAGCATCATTTCACATACATGTAGTATCCTAAGAAACATTATCTTGACCAGCAAAAAAGCTAACTCTTCTGTAGCTCGGTGGGCATTTATCCTGCGAGGGGAATGCTGGGCTCCAGTCTTTGCGGTGGAGCTCACCCCGCACCCTTTGTCACAGGTGGAGATCAGCCCCCTGGAGAACGCCATTGAGACCATGGAGCTCACCAATGAGAGGATCAGCAACTGTGTGCAGCAGCACGCCTGGGATCGGACCCTCTCCGTGCATCCGCTCTCCATGCTGCTCAACGGCATTGTGGACCCGGCTGTCATGGGGGGTTACTCCAACTACGAAAAGGTGGGCCGGGTCCCCGGACCCCACAGCACACACAGGTCTGGGTGTCCCCACACCACTGTCTGTGGCATTGTGCAGCTGGTGAATTAGCTTCCCACCATTTTTCTGAGAGATGTTCCCTCCCCCTGTTTTATGAGTGGGTCAGTGAAATGAATGAAAAGCTTGTCCCCTACCTCGCAGTTCCTGGAGACCCCCAGCAACCCAGCCCTGGGTTGGGCTGTTGCCTGGAAGATAGTCCCTGACGGGTCCATCAGACCTTTTGTCTCTGGTGGACTCCCCTGCTCCTCTTTCACTCCCCCACTCTCCTGGAAGTGGGAAGCGTATAGGTGGGTCCCATAACTGTGGATGCTCTGAAGTGAAGCCACATATGGGAAGGGCAGAGCCACATTTTGTTTAGAATTAGCCTCTGGGAACCGCACACCAGTGTTGTGGGCCAGAGGTCATAGGTGCAGATGCTGGCCCTGGCTCTACAATTAAATCAGTTCAACTAAGTGTTGCATCAGTTACCCTGGAAAACCATGAAAGGAGTGCCCGCTGCCTGTGCCTCCGTTGCACAAGACGTGGGCGTGGCACATTTAGGGTGGAGGTGATGCATTCAGTAAGTAGAGTTCAGTTCCATGTACAGTTGACCCTGAATAGCACAGGTTTGAACTGTGCAGGCCCCCTTATACCTGGACTTTTTTCAGTAAGTGCAGTTGGCTCTTCATATCCCCAGCTTTCATGTGCATGGATTCAGTCAGCTAGGGATGGAAAGCAGTCTTTTCATGTTCCCAACCACAGATCAAAAATACTGCTTTCCACCTGCAGTTGGTTGAGTCTGTAGATGCATAGGGCCCACTATGGAGTCAAAAATGTTAGTGGGTTTTTGACTGGACAGCAGGAGGGTGTCAGCACCCCTAACCTCCATGATATTCAAGGGTCAACTGTAGTTAACAGAGGCCGGATTTGTCATTGTTTGGTACATTTTTCGTGGCTAAATAATTTTGGACTCTTCCTCTTGAAAACATACATTTGGCTAGGACACCCCTCTTGAGTAGCCTGGCAAACGAGGGGGAAGAAAGGGACAGAAGGGGTGGACGGAAGGGCTGGTGGACATTAGGCAGGCTGACCCTCATATTTCTGTTTGTTTACAACATGCTGGCCTTAGAGCAGTCACTGCCGTGACCCCGTCCTGGCTCCCTGTTGTCCCATTGGCCACTGTGTGCTCCTGGGAGACTTAACCTCTCTGAGCTCCAGGTTTCCTGGAGAAAGTGAAGAAGATACCTAACTTACAGGAGCAGCTCAAGCCCTTGAGGGAGGCATCCTGTGTCTAAGGAACATCACGCAGCACTTGCCACGTAGTTGAGGCTTGGTCGGTGTCGGCTTTCCTCCTGCCTCCAGTCTGTCTAGGTGGAATGAACGTGTGATCTCAGTGTTCTTCATGGGTGATGTTCCAGTGCTGTGTGAATTTAAGCGCATTTTATCATATATCAGAAAGTTGGTTTTAACTTCCAGAAGTTTCAACAGCTTGTATTCGAAGGTGGATGAAGATCGACATACCACTATATATAGACAGTCCCTCTAAACGTGAATCTGGCTAGTGTGAGCCTCTGGGAAAATGTGCCACCCTGCTTCCCTTGGTGCCACCTGCTCTGCATCTGTCCTGTTGTGCTCCTCCAGCGGTGCTGCTGCCAGAAAAGTGCCTACTGCCGAGAGGGCAGCTTAAAGCCGTGGACAGTGATTGTCTCCCAGTTCTGGAGTCTGGCAGTCCGAAGTCAGGGTGTCTGCAGCGTTCTTCCCCCTGAGGACTGAGGAAGAATCTGCTCCCTGCCTGTCTCCTACTTTCGGGTGTCTTGCGGGCAGTCTCTCATGTCCCTTCGCTTGTAGGTGACTGTCTTCACTATGTGTCTTTTCACACGGTGTTTTCCGTGTGTGCATGTCTGCCTCCACGGCACTCCTTTCTAGAAAGTCCCATTCTGAGGTATTGAGGGGCTCAGGACTTCCAAATGTGAATTTGGGGTGGGGTGGGGGCTGGGTGACACCTGTAACACCTTTCCATAAGGTAGAGTCCACACATATTCTGTTCTCCACACAAAGTGGGCTGATCACTTTTATAACTGCTATAGTCTCAGGAACTCTTGGCTTTTATATAATGGGGTAAGTTTCTTGTGGAGCAGAAGAATAAGGGGGTTACTATGAAATTGGTCTTTGAAAGCACTCTCACAAATGAGGGTTAAGGTACAGGGAGAAACTGTATAACTCCCATTTTGAACTCTTAGTGGAAATACTTATTACAGAATTCTGTTTTCTTTCCTAATGAGTTCCATTCTTAAAATTATCTCCTGTGTAGCACCTATATTTATAGTTTGAGTTTTATTTCCCTATTATTGGGCCTTAGCCATGGGGGTTATAAATGTTTACTGATGATGTTACAGGCAATGTGTTCTTGACATAAATGCAACCTGCATTTAATATTTTCAAAACATTTTTACGTCTATGTCTCATACCCTCAAAATAGCCTTTTGGATAGGTGGTCAGTAAGAAAAGACAGACGCTAATCTTCATTTAACATAAGAAACTGTAATACAGCCTATATCATGTGGTGGAACAGCAAAATTGTCAGCCCCATCTCCAGCCTGTTAATTTTTTGCTCTTTTCTTTATAGCACCCATATACTTAATCTAATGAGTAACTTTTCAATGTTGCCATTGGTCTTAGTTCTTTGGAAAAGTTATTTTGTTTTAAAGATTTTATTTATTTATTTATTTATTTATTTATTAGAGGTGGGGAAGGGAAGGAGAAAGAGCAGGAGAAAAACATCAATGTGTGGTTGCCTCTTACACACCCCCTACTGAGGACCTAGCCTGCAACTCAGGCATGTGCCCTGGCTGGGAATCAAACCAGCGACCCTTTGGTTCACAGGCTGGCACTCAATCCGCTGAGCTACACCAGCCAGGGCTGGGAAAATTATTTTAAGGAATGATGTTCTGCTGCACTGCTGATTATTATTTGATTCATGTGTGTATGTGTATGGTTGTTGAGAACATAATCTTGATGGGATCTGCATGATTCTGGAAAGACCACAGAATAGCACCCGCCTTTTAGAATTGTCACTGTGTGTAAGGGCTATGCTATCACACCTTTGTTCCTGGTTTATCAGGTAGAATAGAAGGCATTTTACCACCCCACCCCAGTCCCTCCTTTCTTCCAGGGCCAAATACACAGACAGGTGTGTGTTCTCATTAACATTCCATGTGCTCTGCTCTTAGGCTTTTTTTACCGAGAAGTACCTGCAAGAGCATCCTGAAGACCAGGAGAAGATTGAGCTGCTGAAGAGACTGATTGCATTACAGGTAGGCCTCCCAGGACCCACCAGCTTCCCACTGTACCTGTGGACCACCGTGGGGCACAAGTCTGAGATACTCTGAGGGCTCAGATATACAAGCCCACTCTTAGGATTACTTTCCCTTTAGAAGCACGGAATCATAACCTATGTATTTGTTTATTTGGCAAAGCAACCTAGCAAAAGCATGCACTAGACTGCAGGGTATTGAGAGGGCCCTTTTAGAGGTGAGATCAAGTCCCCCAGGTGGTTTCCTGGCCAGTGTTTCAGCTGAGAGATGTTGGCCTCCGTTTTCTCCTTCCCACTACTTCAGTGAACTTAAATCCATCTAAGGCTTAAACCTGTCAGTTGCTCATCCACAGAAATGGCACAGGTGGCTGTGTCTCATCATGCAGCGCTTCCCCAGTTTGTGGCTCCCTTGTATCCTTGGGTGGGGTTCTCTGCTCCCCTGACGCACGCGTTCAGCTCCCAAGCGCTGCTCGGACAAGTAGTTCTCTCCTCAGATGGGTGCTGTCCAGCCACACCCCCATCTTTCCTCAACCTCCAGTCCTGGACTCACCCTCTACCTAAACCCTACTGCACCATCTCCACACCCTTCTTTCCAGATGCCTCTGCTGACGGAGGGGATCCGCATCCATGGGGAGAAACTGACGGAGCAGCTCAAGCCGCTGCACGACCGCTTGTCCTCTTGCTTCCGGGAGCTCAAGGAGAAAGTGGAGAGACTCTATGGGGTTATCACGCTGGTAGGCTTTGCCCAAGTAGCCTTAGAGCTTTTCAGTTTCTGTTACTTTGTATGATATTGGCCAGTTTTGCAGGTGCCAAATGAATCAAAACAGCATAGGCCTGGTGTGAAAATCCAGGGGTGGGCTGGCAAAGGCATGGCCGGCCTTGATGGCCTGCTTCCCTCCTTGTGTGCAGAGGGCCTCTCCCACTTGAGCGTCCCTCACCACCCTTGGAAGCACACGTTGCTGGGCCCCACCCCTGGGTTTCTCATGCAGCAGGACGGGGGGCTGCCCGAGGATTTCCATTCCTAGCCCACTCACAGACGGGGCTGATGCTGCTGGGCCAGGGCCCTCACTGTGGGAATGACTCTGTGAGAAGTTGGGGTGCCCCTGATCCCAGACACTGGTTGTTGCTATCCTGTCTAGCCCATTCTTATCTTTTTTTTCTAATATTTTTATTTTGATAGTAAGTTTATACTCTTTACACCTTTGAAGGAGAGAAAGAATTATGAAGTACATTTTACAATGCACATAGCTGATTTAATAATTTTTGACCATGCTAAACACGTTTCTCACAGCTACAATTTTCTGTTTTTCCCTCGAGGAGCTGGGTGGAGGAATGCATGTGCTAACCTTTTCAGCAGTTGCCTGTGTGCTTGGCCCCAGCATCATCCCTCCGCTGCCCTCAGTGTGACTTCACCCTGTGCTGTTTAGCTGCCTTGTTCTTGAACCCCTAGTTTTCACATCTTCTCTCCTCAGACCGAAGCTCTGAAATTCTCACACACACTCCTCTCTCCTATTCCCAAACCTCCATCTCCACTGCCTTTCTCTCCAGAGATCTTTTTAATCATCTCTTTCTGTCATCTGAGTGTTCAATCATGAATTCCTAGAAAGTTACCTTCTAACGTACCACCAGTTAAGAGCTTTCTTCTGGGAAAATTTGTCTTTGGCACAAGTTCTGAGACTGTAACTTGTACCTCATGAGTGAGGTTTTTATTAGACCCGGGCCAACACAAGCAGGTGAATGTACAATGGTGGCAGGTGGGGTTCAGTGACCCTACAGAAGATATTTCTCGTGACAGTAGATCCATGTGCCCTTACTTCCTAGGTGAGACCCACCAGGTTGAGAGTCAGGTCCATAGTTTCGATCTAAAACTTTTCTGCCAGGCCAGCACTCCATTTTGAAATGCCTGAAAGAAGCAGAGCTGGAACAGTAGGCAGAGAACCTTGCTTTTTATTGGTGGGTGAACATACTGATTATTTCTCTCTCAGGGGGGGCTGATAAATTTTTCTCTGGTCTCAGACACAAAGCAGTTTAACCTGAGTTGTGTGTATAAGTGAGAATATAAGCATTTCACTATTTAATGGGCGAGGCAGCCCAGGCACTGACCAGTCAGAATGGGGTGCCAGCCATCCACCTGGGCACCGCGGCAGATGGGTCTGCACTCACTCCTGTGGGCTGAGCCCCAGGCTGGCTAACCACGAGGGCTCATGTGTCCCCAGCCACCCACGCTGACCGAAAGGAAGCAGAGTCGCACAGGGTCCATCGTGCTGCCCTACATCATGTCGTCCACCCTGCGGAGACTGTCCATCACCTCGGTGACGTCCTCTGTGGTCTCCTCCTCTTCTAACTCATCGGACACTGCTTCTTCCAGGCCCGGGTCAGATGGGTAGGCATTTGATCTTTAATTGCCAGGAGGGGTGGTGATTTCCCTTTCTGATATCTGCCTGTGGTACCAAGCAAGCGTTGGCCGATGTAGACACACTGTCCTTGTTAGGGAAGTAATTCAGAGTTCATGGGTTATTTGCCTTCTGGCCATTCCTGTTGTCTCCCTCAGGAGGAACGTCATTGTTTACATAATGAAGGTTATGGGGGAAAATCACCCCAATCCTATCACATCCTATCACCTCCTAGTCACGTTCCAATTTTTTTCACGAAAACTTGTCACTGCCTGATTTTTTCATCATTTTAATTTTCAAAAATGATTTTTAAATTTATACTTAGTTTATGAGTAGTTTATGTAATCCCTGATATGAAATTCCAAAGGTACAAAAGGCTATATATCATGAAACATCTCCCATCAGTCCCTGACCCCCCGCTGGCCAGCACCACCCTCCAGAGCCGGGCTGGGGCAGGAGCTCAGGTTCTCCATGCCCCTATGGGAGCTCGGCACACCTGCTGCGTGAGAAGCACCAAAACACCATTTCCCCCCATGCTTTCTTATCATAGGAACAGCGGCACATCACACTCCGTTTATCCTGCTTTTTTCATTTACTAAATCTTTGAAATCATTCCCTTTCCAAACACAGAGAGCCTCCTCTTTTCTTTGAGCTGCAGGCATCTCATGGTAAGTGAGCCCCATGAAACCGGCCACCAGGACCTGCAGATGGACATCCGATTGCTGTGGCAATGAGGAACCTTAAAAATAAGTTAGTTTGTAAATATACAAATGAGAAAACTCCCAAAGTGAAATTGCTCTGTCAGCCTAGATAGCTGAAATTTTCGAAGTTACTCCTAACTGACTTCCCTAGAGATCTGACGAACTCACCCTCCCGCCAGCACACACAGGGCACACCTGTGTCACCCGCACCTCACCACCAAACTGTGTCATTGGGCTTTTTAAGTTTTGAAAATCTGATAGGTACAAAATGTTTTCTTGGGATAGAGTTTTTGTTGTTGTTGTTTTTGTTTTTCAATTTTTCTTGTGTGAAGTTGAGCATTTTTTCCTCTATTTCTGTGAACTCTGGTCAAGTATTTTGTGTACATTTTCTGTTGAATATTGGCCGTGTTTGTAATATGAGTTGAATATTTTCCCCAATTTATCCTTTGTCCTTTTTTCAATTTTACTTTTCAATTACAGTTGACATTCAATATGATTTTCTATTAGTTTCAGGTGCATGCATAGTGGTTAGAGCTCCTTGTCTTTTGGCTTTGCTTCTAACTTAGAACTTCTGGATATTATATCATAATCAAAGGCCTTCTCCTCTCTAAGGCTACAAAAAACCCCTAAAGCTAATTTTGGGGTTTCACAATTCACAATTAGATCTTGGTTCTTCAGAACTCAGTACAAACTGTGAGGTGTGGAGCCAGCATTTGCCCCGTGTGACTCCCCACTCCCCTTACAACGTTTAGTGAGCAAGCCATCTTTTTTCAATGGACTCGAGCAGTCAACTTACAAAAATAGCAAATTTTTACACATTCTTTTATTTGCCTGTGTACTTTTCCCTGCATTTCTTTGTCCTACCTGTGTGTTCATGCACTGGTGTTATACTGTTGTAATTTCTATAGCTTTAAAAGGTCATTGATGTCTAGTAATCCTTTCCAAGACTTACCTAGCTAGGTTTCCTCATTGTTGCTTTTGGATTAGCTTGTGGAGGATCCTGTTGCTCTTGTTACTGAGATCACATTAACTTTAGGGGCTGGCTTCAGGAGGGTCGGCGGCTTTTGATGTGGATCCTTCCTTAGCAAAACACGGAGCGCCTTTCCACACGTTCATGTTTAAAATATTTTAAAGGGGTGCATTTGAAGAAGTGTCCTTTCTGTTTAGAGATATTACTGTAAAATAACACTTTACTAATTATAAAGTTAATATTTATACATGTAGACATTTTTCAAAGTATTAGAAACTTTTGAAAGAATAAAGGCTCACAACTTCATCACTCAGAAATTACCACGGGTCCTGGCTGGTGTGGCCCAGTGACTGAGCTCCAACCTGTGACTTGAAAGCTTGCTGGTTTGGTTTCTGTCATGGTGCAGGCCTGGGGCGCAGACCGGGTCCCCGGCTGAGGGCATGCAACAGGCAACTGATGCATGTTTCTCTCACATGCCTATGTTCCTCTCGCTTTCTTTCTCCTTCCCTTCCCCTCTCTCTAAAAATAAATAAGAATAAAATCCTAAAAAACAAAAAAAGAACCACTGTTAAGTTCAAATATGTAATACAAGAAAAGCACATATATATTTTATATAAGTGGAGAAGCATTGCTGGTACCATTGTGTAACCTGCCTAATTAAATATGTATGATGAATATTTAACGTCGTCACATATTTTAGTGTTGACTATAAGTCAAGCCAGTTGACTCACCATTTACTCATTTTTGTAATTCTATATTGTAATAATTATGGCACAAAACTAACCTGTCCAAGTGGCTCACTACCTGGAAATCAAATGATTAGTATTCCAAAATTATTTATCCATTTTTTTCATTGACATAGATATCTTTATATAGTTATAGCAAACATATAATTTGGTAACTTGCTTTTCCTCTTTGTCTTTTTATTCTCAGCATATTCCATGTTGCTATGTAATTTCATCATCAGCTTTTAATATCATTTTTCATGGTTATATAGCATTGCGTGGTACAAATATGCTGTAATTAATCCTCGTACTCTAGAATATTTATACTGTCATTAATTTCTAAACAGATAATCAGAAAAGTTTATTGTAAATTTAATGTAAAACATTTAGCTTATATAAATGTAAAATGCAGTTTTATTATTAAGCACTGCAGCAAACGTGCACATGTGCAGATAGCTTTTTGGTTATTTAGGGTGCACTCTCAGCTCACTTCTTGGCCTCTTGGTGAAGGTCAAATGTAGGATGCATTTCCGAAAGCATACATTCATTACCTAGTCAAAGAATGAGATTTTTTTGGCAATTCTTTTTTTTTTTTTTAATTATATTTTATTGATTATGCTATTACAGTTGTCCCATTTTCCCCCCTTCATTACCCTCCACCATGCACACCCCTCCCACCCACATTCCCCCCTTTAGTTCATGCCCATGTGTCATAAGTTCTTTAGCTTCTACATTTCCCACACTACTCTTGCCCTCCCCCTGTCTATTTTCTACCTACCATCTATGC